>JAVXUP010001565.1:0-216831 GCA_033070095.1 Escallonia herrerae
CTTGGGTTTGTGGAGCACACCAAGGTAGAGTATTAATTCAATGGTTATTCAGAATTGCAAATATAGTCAAGTATTATTTGTTCTATTTTTTCCATGCATGTTAAATTAAGAAATGCTCAATCAATTGGCTTATCAGTAGCCATTATATATGTTGATTTAGTTAGTGGCTTGGCCAAAAAATAGTCATGGTTTGTTTAGTGGCTTGACCAAATGTGGTCATTGACACCGGAATATAGAGAGTTAAAGCCAATCGATGGCTCATTGATTGTGAAAATGCAAGACTATCAATAGCGAAAGGCTATCGATAGTAAAATAATGGCTATCGATAGTGAAAATGCTTGCACTTCGAAGAGTGCAAGCCTATCAATAGAGAATATTGTCTTGTAAAATCAATATGATATAGTTTAAGCTAATAAATGGCTTATCGATTGTGAAAGGCTATCAATCGTGAAATTCTATCAATAGTAAAAAAATACTTTCACTTTGAAAGATATAACTCTTCACAATCAATAGTGAAAAATACAAGCTTATCAATCGTGAAACGCTATCGATAGTGAAAAAATTGACTCTTCACAATCAATAGTGAAAAATACAAGCCTATCAATCGTGAAAGGTTATCGATCGTGAATGTCTATCGATAGTAAAAAAAAATGCTTTCCCTTTGAAAGTTATGACTCTTCACAATTGATAGTGAAAAATAAAAGCCTATCAACCGTGAAATCCTATCGATAGTGAAAAAATTGACTCATCACAACCGATAGTGAAAAATACAAGCCCTATCGTGAAAGGTTATCGATCGTACAAAAATGCTTTTCCTTTAAAAGAAAGATATGACACTTTGCAATTTTTAAGTATTCAATTACTTGAGCCGAGTGGGCAATGTTTGCATCACAAAGTATCTTTTTTCACTAATAAATTCACTTTGATTTAATGCCACTAAATGACATTTACTTTTTATTATTTCTGAAGAGATAATGGAAGATTCAACAAGTGAAAGAAACCAACTTATGAAAATGTATCCTATTGATAAAGGATAAGTGTGGTTGATTACTTATTAGTGGATGGTTATTTTCTAAGTGGATAGTTTGTCTTGTAATGATAATTATTTTCTACAAAACCTCTGGTATAAATAGTGGGTCAAAGAAGAAAGAAGGATCAGACAATCATCAACCAGACAAATCAAGACTTGAAGTCTTTTTCTTTCTTTTGTTTAGAGGCTTTTGCTGCCATCGATAGGAAGTTCAATTTCTAGACTTGGAAACATTGTTGTATAAACATTCTCAGTCAATCGAAAGCTCTCTTAGTCATTTATGGGCCCATAATCATTCTACTTTTACTTGTCATTTTCATTTTTCCTTTCCAGATAAGTCTCCAGGGCCTAAGGGCAAAAAAGATCCCAAACTTGTAATTGGTTGTGCCGTCGGCACACTAATCGATTGTGAGTTTGCCCAGCAGCGCAAATAGTTACATTGCTATGAAACACATTAATGAACTATGGTAGAGTATTTTCAGTTATTTTTTCTGCATTTAAAGTTCTCTAGTATATTATATTCAGCATATCAATGTATATGTGGTTCATGACCTTTCCTTTACCATAATAATTGCACCGTTCGATAAATACTCACATGATTTACATCAACAGTCTAACACTTGCAATATTGTTTGAATGATAGTTTGCTAGTCGAAGTTAGCTTTGGATACTTGTATCGCTTATAATTAACGAGTAATCTTCTTTCATAGCTTTGGATACGTGAATCATTATTCTTACTCTTTTTTCGCTTTCAATGCAGGTTCGCGTAAAAATTTGGTTGCCTTGGCTGGTCATGGTACTCGCATCATCGATTTATAGATGTACTTCATATGCTTAAGATATTTCCTTGGCGCGGTTCAACATTTTTGGATAGTTCCATTTAGTTTGATGTGATCATATTCTTGTAACACATAGTCGTTGGTTTATCAATGATGATGACTTTATGCATTTATTTAAGGCCCGATACTAGATTCTACTTGGGTTGGTTATGTATTCTTTGTTGTCAAATGGTCAGAATACAAAACGATATAAAAGGAAAACCAGCCAAAAAGGAAAATGTTGAATGAATTCGTCTCTAAAGGAATTCATTCAACAATTACGGAATCTAAGTTATGGGACAGTACTGGTTAAGATCTTATAAGCATAACTTTTGTCTCAAGTCGAAATGTCATGAAGCTTTTGGATTTGACATGATTGGTAACTCAGGCACAATAAGGCATAACAAATTTCAAGGACGACTCTTGTTTTAGGGGAAGAAAATATAACACCCCGCTGTAGAGTTAAGCGTATGGTAAACGTTGGTAGGTATACTTATTGCTTTAGCGACGATTGTTTTAAGTAATATTATTTAGGATCTTCATCGCCAGCAGTTGTAAGTGAGATGAAATTATTGTTATTTTGAGTACTGAGATTTTGAGGGAGTTGATAGCGAATGTTACTTTATGATCGAGGTTTTTAGTCTTTTTACATACATTTTTTTTATTATCACTATAAGTTGTGAATTAATCAAGTGGGGTGCAATAGACAAATTATTGAAAGCTAGCCGTTAACTTTACAAAATTTATAATGTTGAGGTTATTCTGTTTATATATACGGGGTTGATCCCTGTCTATCCGTGGAGAAAATCTTATTTCTCAACCCGTCATCCGGCCGTCCATACGTGATTGTGGACGGTTGAGATCTATTTTTTTTGGTCAATCATCTCATCTAACCGCCCCTAAGTGGAGCGGTCAGAGAATATGACACTTTGGACACAATTGTCGTCTCTCTATCTCCATCTCTAACTTCTCTCAGGCCATTCCTCTCTTTCTCTCTTTCTCTGTGTGTGTCTTTCTATCTCTCTCTATCTCTATCTCCATCTCCAACTTCTCTCAAAAACATGAACTCCAACACCTCCATAACCCAATCCCAGATCCACCTGAACTATTGACAGCCGCCAAACTCGCCTAGCCATCGACCGTCGCCAAACTCCCCACAACCACCACCATCAACCACCAATCTCACTACCGTCTCCATCGGATTGACCACCCTCAGATACCATAACCCATTTCACCGTTGAATCGCTGAGCACCATCTTACCGTGAGATTTCCAGCAACATTTTAACTGTGAAATCATTGAGTAACACCACCATAACCGTTGGATCTGCCGACCACCATTGCCTCCTACCATCACCAGATGTATTGTTGGCCACAACACCATCATCATCCCATTGGTGCCTTAAATAACACGATCTTGGTGGTGGCAGTGGAATGGTGGTAGCCTGGTTGATGGCCTCAGTGGCAGCATCGATGGGTATGGAAGGGGGACAGAGAGAGAGATAAAGAGAGACAGAGAGGAAAGACAATTCTGTGAGGACAGAACAGGGAGAAGACAATTTTGGGGGGCATTTGTGGAGAAAATGCTATTCGTTCCACCAAAATATATATGTATATATATATATATAGAGCTATTAAAGGTCCACTGGTGGCGACTTAAGTTAAGTTACGACCTCGATCTGGTTGTCCATCCATCTCGCATGAAAGGGACATATCGACGTTATATTTAAGTGTTTTCGTTGTCTGCTACATAATATAACTGATTGGGATTTTGACCAAAAATGCTCCGGAGGGTTTTAATGAGTTTGAGGAAAGGTCAGAAGGGATGGGACGCAACACAATGTGGATTCGGCCTGACGATTTGATATGGATGGATAGTTAGATAGAGCTGACAACTTAAGCTAAGTTGTCGATACTAGTAATTGATAGGCTCAAATAAACACACACACACGTACGTACATATTAATGGTACTAAAAATATTTGAAAGAGCAGACAAATGGTAGGCGAGAGAGATAGGCTGGAAGTTAGCCATCCGTATTCATTCTAGCATGCATTGCTGCCATTGTCTTGGGTCAACCTACCAACGGTCGTCGGCAGTAAGACCGAATAGTACAGCTTAGCCTGTCACTAATGCACAACACCGCCATAATCACCTCCGTGTGTTTTCAGCCCTGCCTTAATAACCCCCAATTGCACCGTCCTTCACCCACAACCACTTCTTTTCGAACCCAATACCCAGACCGCCACTGATAAACACACCATTGCCACCTATGTAGTAGCCTCCTCCAAGCCCACACTGCTACCTAACCACCATCGCCATTTATGGTCCAAATCTTTGGTTTCTGCTTTCTTTTTTGATTTTTTTTGTTTCATTTTGGTTGCTTGATGTTCCATGGGTTGATGGTGGTGAATTTGGCCACTTGGCAGTTGATGATGCTGGCAAAACTGGTTAGAAACTTACGAGCTGACATTTGATGATAATGATGGTTAATATATATACTAGAATGTAGCAGCCATGGTGGTGTGTATCGTGTGTATGGATGCATATTGTGGTGGTGTTTGTATGCGACTGCTTACGGATTTCATGTGTTTGCGCGAGTTTGCTATTGGACAGTTGTTTGGGTTTTGTGTGGGCGCCCGTGCATGTTTGTACTGTTTGCATGAGAGAGCCATCTTGGGGGGTGAGTTATGTGAAGGTGTGGGTGTGTGTATGGGTCATAGTGTGGTGCTTCTGTGAGTGTGTGTGTGTGAGCAAACGCGCGTGCGGGTGTTTGTGAGCGGCCAGTGTGTGTATGTGGCTTTTGTTAGGCTATGTTGTGTATGTGTGTGTTTACCAAAATAGTCACCAGATCTATGTGTGTATATATGAGTTTTTGGGTTTTTTTTACCAAAGTAACACATACAAGCAGACGCGTGATTAAGGCAGAAATGATTTTTTAGTGTTTAGAGTAGTGTGCATTTGTGTCATGTATAGGTGTGTGCATCATGCAAAGAAATATATGTGTGCATGAAACAAGTGGGTAATTGCTGATGGATTAGTTATTATTAGAAGGTTTGGAAGCGGCAAGTCATTTGGGTGGAAATAGAAACTAGCAGGTTGTTTTAGCGGACGTGGGTTGTTTGGTTATATGGCACGATGTGCATGTACTATGTGGTATTTTGGAGTGCGTACGTTGTGTTGCAGTTTATGACAACAAGGTGGTGAGTATGTGTGTGTTTGCTGGTTGTCAACAGGTGTAGGTGTCTGTATACTCAAAGTTTGGAAAGCTGAGAATGGGATTGAAAGAGTTTGCGGGAAAAACATAAGATTAATGCTAAGTATGTTTTGGAAGAAGTAAAGATGAGCATGTAGAGAACTGGTTTGTTCAAGAAAAGCTTACAATGGCTGTGACTGATCTTTTAGTCTGATGTAGCAACTTGATCATCACGTCGAATTTTGGTATCGAGAATATGCGTATTGTAAAAGAAAGTTAACTTTGATCCTACGTATGTTTTTGCATATACATCGCTTATACTTATCTGTATCCTGGAGAAAGTTTCATTTATAATGGGAGAAATTAGCTAATGATTCCCTGTACTGTATGCATGTGTTATTTCTCCCCTCTATTTTAAATTTAAGCACTAACACCCCCTTCCCAAAAAAAAAACGGAAATTGGGCACCTTTAACAAAAAACATCAATTTTAAAATCGTGTGGTCAACACACGTGTTGACAAATGATTTTTATAGACAATGACAATTTTGCGCTTCGTCCACCTCTTCTTCACTCCCCAATCAGACACCCCCTAACTCTGCACACATCCATAGCTTCGCACAAACTCATCAACCCACTGCGCGCCCACACACACAAGTCGTTGTGTGTGTGTGGTGTGTGCTTGCAATTTGTGTGTGTGGGTGGACGCTTGGTGTGTGTGGTCTATGTTCATTGTGTGTGTGTGGTTTGTGTTCGGTGTGCAGTGTGTGTGTGCATGTGTGCCCGCGCGCGCGCTCGCTCGCGTGTGTGTGATATCCGATACTTTTCGAGCTGTTTAAAATAATCATATGCGCTCGGAAAAATAAACGAACAATAATTTTGAGCAATATTCAGGTACTAGTAGAGTATGTAAGTTTAAAATGATTTTGAGATCAAAATATAATTTTGAAAAGTTATGGGGCCATTTTGTAATTTTGGAACCTTTAGGGCTAAAATGTAAATAATATTTTAGAAAAGTGTCGCTAAAGATGATCTTCTTCCAGGGGTTTCTTTCCAAATTTTTTAAAACCTGTTGAAAAACCTATTTGGGCAAAATTTAGAATAGTGACCCCCATTATTTTTACGAGACGTACACTGTGAAATTTTTTAGGAATTTTCTATGTCCGTGAAGGACGCTAAATTAGAGTATCAATGAAAAATAGTTTGAGTTTATTTAGTATAGTAAATTATTTTAATCTAAAAATTTTAGTAGAACCTTACTTTATTGAGATATTTCAGCATCTAGAATGTTGTGCCGTTTCCAATTTTGATAGTTATTCTTAGCAGAACCGGCTTCTGAGCGCTTGATCTAAATACCAGTTTGGGATTTTTGAGCAAAAATTTTTCTGAAACACTTTTTAGGCCAAAAATGACTTTAGGGTGCTTAAAAGGATATTGTAAAATATTTTTGAGATTTTTCTAGTGCGAGGGCCACCGGGGGTATTTTGGTAATTTTACCTGTAAAAGGTACATTTTGGTAAATTCACATACAATAGGAATATTTTAGTAATTTTACTTAGGGAAAAAATGTTCTGGTGATTTAGATATGCGAGGGATATTTTTGATAATTTTACACATAAGAGGTATTTTGATAATTTTACACATCCGATGAGTGGATCATTCTGGGCATACGAGTGAGTCAGTATTTGGTTTTATAGTATCATAGGATAAGCTATATTTTATTATTTGATTATTCCGTTTATGTTAAAGCAAAAGACTTTCTGTTAGACTACCGTAGCTTCAGATCCAGGTAAGGATTTTTATCTGAACCTTAAGTTCTTCAACTTGCATTCATAAGTATTCTTTCGATTTGCTTATGGCTATTGTCGAACTCTGAGATATGCATTGATATCAACATGTTATTTCCAAGAAAATCCTAATATTGAATCTGAATTGGTTATTTAAATTCTTATCGATGCTTACCTTTTATTGCATGCTGAGCAAATTTGATAACAATTTGTATTCTATCTTCTGAATTATTGTGCCTAAATTCAATAACTGTTACTATTTGTTTTTTTTTCTATTTGTATGTGGCTATTCTTGAACTCTGAGTGATGAATTGATATCAGGATATTTAATGGTCATTGAAACCCTAATATCGAGCCTAAATTGGTTATTTAAAATCATGTTGATGTTCATTTCTTATTGCATGTTGAGTAGCGAATTATTTGTTGATTATGTGATTGTTGTCTTCAATGTATTTACTTGGGGGTCTGTTCTAAGGGGGGCGTTATATGGATGATATGTTCATACATAGAACGTAAGCTAGTACCCAAATGGACTAGTTATCGTACATCATACATATATACACTATATTGTGCATTGCCTAAGTGGCATTGTCTCTGCACATGGTCAATATATTTTGAATTTGTTTACATTGTATATTGAAACAATCGTTTTGAAAATGATCGAAAATAATTGTGTGGATATTTGATTGATGGGGATTCAATTGAGACTCTTCCCATTTGTTATCAAACTATATGTGATTGTGAAACTTTTCCCTAGTTTGTCTTTGAACTATGCGTACTTGTTTTGAAATCCTTTGAAAAACCATCATTGTATCGTAAAATGACGGATTTTGAAAATGATCTTTAAATGAAGGTGTTTGGTATTTGATCGGATAGATTTGAGTTGAAACTCTTCCTCGTGTTGCTATCAAACTGTTTATGATTGTTTGAAAAATTATCATCGTATGGACTCTTGAATCATTTTGTAATTATTTTGGTTGTTCCTTGAGCGACTTTGCTGAGCTCTCAAAAGCTCACCCTTTATTTGATTTCTTTTTGCGGGTTATGATCAACTATTGATTGCTTAGGGATGAGTTAGAGATTGTGTGAGATTCTAAAGTGTCCAACATTATTTTGAGTGATATGACCCCCGCGTGGGTCAACACTGTTAGTTAGTCGTTCTGTAAAAGAACCTAAGTTTAACAGTTTAAGCAATTTTTTTGTAATCTTGTATTTTGGAAAATTTAGGTTAATATGTTGAAAGTTGCATTTGAGCAGAGATTGTATACGGTGAACAAGGTCTGATGTGATGTAATGTGATGTGGTAGGTTAACGCTCCGGGAGTTCAAGGTGATAGAGCTCCGGATTTTCAGGTCGTTATAGTGTGTGTTCAATGTACAGTGTGTGTCTGTGTGTGTTAGGTGTATTTGGTGTGCATGCAGTGGGTTTTTGTGGGTGGGTGTATGTGTTTGTGCTTGGGAGCAGTTTGTGTGAGTGTTGTGGGTGTGTGATTATGTGTGGGGAGGGGGGAGGGGAAACCGTGGTGGATGTGTGCCCGCATTGGGGGGCGGGTTGTGTGCGTGTGTGTTCACTACATGTGTGTGGGGTGTGTTTGTGTTCATGTGGGTTCACTTTACGTGTGAATGCCATGCGCATATTTATTTGCGTGCGCCTCACGTCTATATGTTTGTAAGGGGTGTGTGTTTGTGGTGAGGTGGGGGGAACTGTGGTTGTTGTTGTTGTTGTTGTTGTGTGTGTGTGTGAGGGGGTGGAACTGGAATTGGGGGGGGGGGACCCTTATGTATGGTGTGTGTGGTGTGTATGGTGCTGGGTGTTTGGTAGGCGAGGTGCTAGATAATCATCGGATAGAAGTGTAATATCCCAAATTTCGGGAGCTGTTTAAACTAGTCATCCGTGACCCGAAAAATAAACGGGCGCTAATTTTGAGCAATACTCGGGTATTAGAAGCTTGTGGAAGCTTAAAAGAATTTTGGGGCAAAAATGTAATTTTTGAAATTTTGGGGGTATTTTTGTAATTTTTGAAAATTAGAGGGGCTATTTTGCAAATTTGTTACAAGATGTTGACACCTCCTACTAGCTTAATGACTAAGCTAGGAAAAAAAGAGAAGATAACTGAGAAGGAGGGATAAGATCTTTAGAAGAAAGAAAAAAAAAACCAAAAGAGGAAACTTTCCCTTTGGGGAAAGAAAGAACAAAAACAGAAGAAGAAACATGAAGGAAGAAACCACAGGGCAGAGACGAAGATAAGGCTCGGGGAAGCCAAAATCAAAGGAAAAAGGGAGCTTGGGGTGAGTTCTTTCGGGTTTCAGGGTGGCCAGTGTGTGTTTTGGGTGTCGAGTGTGTGTGTTCTTGGCTATGTGCGTGTGTGGGTGTGTGTTCTTATTTCGGGTGTATGTATATATTGATAATTCGTAGGTATGGGTTGTAATTCGTGGAATATAAATTGTGTTAGTATGTATCATTTAAGCTTAGGTTTAATTTTTAATGGATTAATGACAAATTTGTGGGTGTATGTGTGAGTTTGGAGGGGCTGGATGCTGCGGCTGAAGGTTGAAGATGAAGAAGTGTGTGTGTTTTGAGGTGAAATAGTAGGTGCAGTGATTTGAATAGTACCTGTTATTGTCACTAAATATATGAAATTAATTAGGCAGTTTTTCTCACGAATTTTCATAAATAGCTAGAGCTAAAATTAGACAAAACATCAAACCGTAACCCCTAATATTTTTCCGAGAACTATACTCTGGAATTTTTCGGGAATTTTTGAAATCCGCAAAGGGCGCTAAATCAGGGTACCGATTAGCAGAAATTCCAAATTTATTAAGCATAGTAAATGAAGCTATTTTTATCTGAAAATTTTACATAAATCCTATTTTACTGATATGTTTCATATTATAAAATTTCGGGTCATTTTGAGATCAATAGGTATTTTTCACGAAACTGGCCTTTTAGCGCTCGGTTCGGACACTAGTTCGGAATTTTTGGGCAAAAATTCTTTAAAATACTTTTTAAACCAGAAATGATATCGGGATGCTTAAAATAGTGGTTGAAGATATTTTGAGATTTTTCCAGTACTGGAAACCCCCAGGGTGTTTTGGTAATTTACCACCCCGAAGGGGTATTTTGGTAATTTTACCTATAAGAGGTATTTTGAAGTAAATTTACATACAATAAGATTATTTTAGTGACTTTGCTTATGGAAAAGTCATTTTGAGAATTAAAGTGTAACAGGGGGTATTTTGGTAATTTGCCACCCCGAAGGGGTATTTTGGTAATTTGACCTAAGAAAGGTATTTTTGCATAAATTTACATATGAAAAGTTTATTTCAGTGATTCTACTTATGGGAAGACCATTTTGGTAATTTAAGTCCGAGAGGGGCATTTTGGTAATTTTACACCCTAGGGGCGTTTTGGTAATTTTACATACCCGGTGAGGGGAGGTTCATTTTGGGAGCATGTGTGAGTTCGTATTAAGTTATACTTTTGTTCTGTAGGCTGTATTCTAATGGTTCGATTATTCCGTTTAGGTTAAAGCTAAAGACTTCCGGTTAGGATAATTTAGCTGCGGATCCAGGTAAGGGATTCTATCTGAACCTTGGGTAAGGACTTTTGTCCGAACCCTTATTTGATTACTTGTACTCGTAAGTACTCCTTTGATATATTTACGGCTAATGCCGAACTCTGAGTTATGTATTGATATCAGCATGTTCTTGCCCAGAAAACCCTAATGTTGAACCTGAATCGGTTATTTGGAAATCTTGTGATGCTCGCATGTTATTGTGGGCTGAGCAAATTTGATAATTGTCTGTATCCATTCTTCTGAATTGTTGTGATTATATTGATAATTATTCGTAGTCGTTTTGTTGTTTATCTGTGATTTTTCTTCTGAAATTCTGATTTCTTTTGAAATTTTGATTTCTTTTGAAAATCCGATTTCTTCTGAAAATCTCGAATGCTGACTTATGTCAGTATGATTATTGTTATGAGAACCCGAATTGATTTCGGAGATATGAGCTTATGTTAACGCTCATTGATATTGTTAATTTCTGTGTTGACCTGGGTACCTGTTTAGTGGGGAGGCGGTATAAGGCTGGTTGAATCCTGCATGAAACGCAGGCTAGTACCCAAGTGGACTAGTAATTATTTTAGTACATCATGCATGTGTACACTATATGAGCTTGCCATAATGGCATTGCAATCGCCCAGGATCAACATTGATTTTTGATTTTCTTTAGCTAGAATGATTTGTGCTTGGGTTGAAAGCCCTTGACAAACATTCATTGTACTTAGCTAGAAGGATTTGTACTTGGGTTGAAATCCCTTGACAAGCCTTTATCGTATTATCTTATTTGATTTCTGCTTCGGTTAAAATCCCTCGGAAAATCTTGCTGTATTTTCAAAATGAATTTCTGCTCGAATTGAAATCCCTTGAGCAAGGGAAATTTTCGTGGTACTTAGAAATGCGGACTTGAAAAGGATATTTTATTGATCATTTTGGATCTGTTCTGATTGTTAATATTTATTTTGGTATCTATTTCTGATGAACTTTGCTCAGTTTGGGTAATTATTGAATTTTGATCGTTCGAAGTGTCTTGAAAATCATCGTCGGTTGGATTTTTCGGAGTCGTGTTATAATCTCTTTTGTAGTCCTTGTACGACCTTACTGAGCTCTCAAAAGCTCACCCTTCGTTTGGCTCCCTTCTGCAGGTAATGATAAGTTGTAGCAGGTTTGGGAATGGGTTAGAGTTTGCGTGAGGTTCCGGTGAGCCCACCACTACTAGGTAATGAGACCCCTGCGTGGGTCGGTACTGTTAATTCGTTCTTGGCAATGTTGAATTGCGAAGAACCTAAGCTGTAATGGTTTATGCTAAGCAGTTTGTGATCTAGTATTTTGAAGAAATTGAGTTGATGTTGAATTAGGTGATTTGGAATATGTGTTAGTAAATAGATTTGACAGGTTTGATGTGATCTGGTAAGTTAACGACCTGGGAGTTCGGGACGGCGGAGCTCCGGATTCCGCGGGGGCGTTACAAGAAGTGAGAGTGGGGAAAGAAAAGAGTTAGAAGCTAAAATAGGGTAAGGACATAAGGGTATTTGGTCATTTCACACAATTTATAACAGATTTGTGTAAGGTGTCCAATTTTTGCCTGGGGTGGGGGGTGTTAGTGCTTAAATTTTAAGAAGAGGGGGAAATTGCGTATTGCACATAGTACATGTCACGCCCCAGACCCGGAGGAGGACCTACACATAATATTTCAAAATATTTTTGCTTACTAGAAATATAATACCAAAGCATTTTACCAATAACATAACCTCAAAGAGGTAATCACAGCGCTAAATATATCCCAATTTAATAGTATTTGCATTCATTATCAAAGTCTAATAAATGTAGCGAAAATGTGATAACCATAGTTAGTTCCTAAACATAGGGGTTCCCCAAAAGTTACTTAATCAAATCATTACAAGTTTTTATTCTCAAGTCACTAAAGAGAGTCTAAAATTAAAGAACAATTCCGAGCTCATGCTTATAGATGACTCATCTATTAATGTCTAAGCTTAATTATCTGAAATGAGAGGAGAAGAGGGGGTGAGCACAAAGTCCAGCAAAGATCACAAACACGCACGTACGCACCCACGGAGTACAACGCAGGTATCCAATAATGTATAGCTGAATCCAAACAAAGCATATGAAAACAAAAGTACAAAGACGAAAGATAATTGTAGCACCACAAATAATCTCACTTTGGGATATCCAGCCCATGAAGGATCAAATCAAAGTCAAATTAATGAACACATTCGAATAATTGAACTAATAATTGAATACGATACAATCACGTAATTTGTGACTGTAAAGCACATTAACCTAAGCACATAAAGATTTTAAGTTCAAAATTTGCATTCAGGTAAGAATAGCCATGTCATAACATAGTGTCACGTTAACTTAAGCACGTGAAGGTTCTAACATTAGTTCAATTCAAAGGACATTAGAGACTTTCAAAAGTATCAAAACCATAAAGTATCAAAATTTCGAATTTTAAAAAGAATGACTACGTAATTTCAAAAAATACTCGATATTAGACTCAAATCGAAGAGTACAAAATAACGAATTGAACATACTTTGTGTTACTTTAATCTGAGTTTGTATGGATTTGTAACGGCAAAAATGACATCCAAATGGCAACAGGTGAAAAACAAAGGTGGTCACCAATAGTATTTGTCCACGTGGCAATGTAACCCAAATGGGTTTACACACGGTATGATAAATTGACAATAACAAAAAAAGGGTAATGATTAACCATTCAATACATGTGCAGGTCTTTGGTTTGGCTTTACGGTTCAAGATTCACAGGAATAAATGGAAAACTGTGAAGATGACTAAACGGTTTAACGAACCTGCTGATGAAGGGCCCAAAGAATTACCGTAAGAAGCAGCAGTCCGACGCATAATAAAATTAAGGAGCTTGGAGGTTTACCATCAATCACTTTACAAAATATCAAATCGAAGGGATTTTTACACATATATAGGCAACCCAAGAATCATCAAAGATTGACATTTTCCTAAATTATAAGCTAAGAGGTACGACGAGTGTAACCTCTACCTCAATTCATGCTAAAAGATTCGCAACGCTGCGTAAATTTTCTAAAATTTTAAACCTAAATAATAAAATCAACCGCGAAGATTAAAATCTTCAAATCACAATTATATTTTGATTAAGGTTTAGAATCACTTACCAATTGTGCGTGGAACCGTAAAACTCTCAAAGCCCTAATTTTCTCTTTCTTCTCTTCTCTCTTAAATTTACCGATAAAATACAAACTAACGACTCTTTTTGTTTCTGTAAACTTGGTAGCTCCCTTGTCTGCTTCCTTACTTTTAAGCCCCATTACCAACCCCCATCTACATGCATTAGTTACTCCCCCCAACTATCAACCTCTATCTTTATCCATAGTAGCTCCCTTGTCTGCTTCTTGCAAATTAACTTGCACGACCATTGATCACATCTTCAAAAGACATTAACTGATCACATCTTCAAAAGACAATACCCTGAGCGAAGAGCAGCAACGTAGAGAAATTGAAATGAACATGAGGACACGGAGCAGGCTTGCCCTCTATTATCCTTTTCTAGTCATATATCTCAAGATCTAGTAGCTTTTTGAAGCTAAATGACTTCGTTAATAAGATCTAGTTGCATTAATAAATACATAACACTTGCAAAAGATTCCGGAACTGCAGGATTTGAATTTTAGTGATGCAACTCAACGGGGATTCAAAAAAGGGCCAGGCGTGCATAGACAAATTGAACTAGCAAGAAAATATTAGCAAAATCATCCTAGCTACTTTAAAATTATGAAGTTGGCAATGAAATGTCAAACATGTAGCTCCTAAAGTTCAAGCTAAAACCGCGCAACCCTAGTTACTAAGTTCCAATATTGAGCATAATAAATAGTAGTATAAACAATGCATGGACCGGCAATGCTAATCTAGGCTGGTTTATCTATAGAAAACACAGATCAAGGCCAGAATCTTGTTCTGACTGATGTCAACAAATTCACCTTAATGATCGTCAAGCTTCGGAACTGCACACACTTCCTGCTGCTGCTTCGGATAATAAGCAAAGTCAAAGCTGGGTTGAGGAGGAGGAGCATCAATTAACTTTTTGAGATATTCAGCAACATTGAAATCCCCAATGCCATCAGAAAAGATGTCCACTCCCAGGAGCTCATTCTCATTGTATGGCATGGCATCTTCTCCTGAAAACATCGCGGAGTATGAAACAGGCATATCCTGAGTGACCCCGTGTGGAGCTTGAACCTGACTCTGGATTTCTTGCCTCTTAAATTGGTCACCCTGGTTCACTCCCAGGTGCTCATTCTCATTGTATGGCCTCCCATCTTCTTCTGGCATTTGCCAAGTGACCGGATGTGGAGCTTGAATAACGTCAGACTGGATTTCTTGCATCTGAACTTGGTCATTCTCGTCTTGAGTTGTTGGGCCTTTGGGTTTGCTACTTGCTTTCTTAGAAATTCTACACATAACCCAGTCATTTAACTACAAGATACAATTTGGTGAAGGCCGGGTTAGTTCTGAACAGAAAATTGAAAGGGCTCTATTAATTAAGTACTGTAAAACAGAAATATTGAATCAAAGTTCACTGCAAGAACAGACATCCTACGTACCGTCATACTCTTTGCTGCACGCCTTTCTTCGCTCTGCGGAGCATCCTCCCGTAGGACAAACTCGTGCATTATCCAATTGGTCTTGCTCCCCTTTGAAGGTTTTCCCGCGTAAAACACCAATGATTTTTTGGCTCCAACAACCCGACCTCCCGATTTTATGTCTTTATCAGCGCCGGTGGCTTTCCAGTACCCGCCCCAAACAACTCGATTGGGTCGGTTTCCATTCTTGTACTTCCGATCTCTTGGGGTGAAGAAATACACCCACTGGTCTCCCCTCGCCCCGCACATACCTGTACATGCATCAACAAGCAATACTCTTATTTAAATAATTAAGAACGTGATTTCCATCTAGCTAATGTATAGTCGGTGGACTGACAAAGATAATTCCAGAGAAAGAACTAATGATCTTGATGTCTTCTCTGCAATTTCGGCAGAAAATTGAAAAGAAAAAGGAATTCAAGTCCAAAACTCTTGGTCGAATCCACAAAGATACGCAAGAAAGCAATTCGTGATCTAACCTGCGAGCTCTTGGGGATGGTACTGGTACAGATTGACCTCTCCGATCTTGTTCGGCGGCAGCTCCAGGTTGTGGACCTTTCTCGCCAAGTAACAAACGATAAGCTCTTCATCGGTCGGCAGAAACCGATAACCGGGAGGGAATTCATCCAAAGCAGGAGGACCAAAGTTGGTAGCAACGCCGCCATCGTTCTCATCAGGTTGGTCTGCAGCAGGGTACTGGGTAGGGATTGGAATACAACTTAAAAAGTTTTGCACGGGGTGGCCCTCCATTGTAGGACTCTGAGGAAGAAACCCCAGACTTTGAGACCTCTGACGGATGTCAAAAAGGGGTGGTCATGTTGCATCAAAATTTGCATGCTTTTATAGTCGAGAGTAATTCTTTACCGTTTTCTTGTTGGATCAGGCCGACTAATTCTTCACAATTATCTTGTTGGGCCCACTGGTTCTTGGGTGTTCCGGCCCATTTCTTTTCATTGGGCCTCCGGTAAATAGCATTATGGTTTATGTGTTCATATTGCCGAGTGATTAAGCTCAAAAAAAATCACCCAACAACATGACATCAAAGTGCAGTTGATCAAATGTGCACTTAGAATGTCAAGATAATAGTTGCAACTAAGAGATTAGTGAAGTTTAAAATAAATGCAAATTGAGTAATAAAGCTAAATCAAGAAACAAGTTTGGCATTGTTCTAAAACCCGTTTATCAAGAAATTTTAATGCCGCTTGAGGTATGATTATAGATATAGCAAACTAATTTGAGGAAATCAAAGTTAATAACGACAATAGAATCTATTTGGAAACATTTCGTGAAGGTGGTAAACCAACTTCAGGTTGGGAACATTGGGGGGAAGAGGCTAAGGAGCCGTGGGTTAATATTTACTTTTCTAATATTATCTGATGGATCTTTTAAACGCCGTTCTTTCAAATAAAATAAAAAACTTTTAAAAAATAAGACTGAGTGTTTGTTGATTGACGAGTCTCCCACACTGTAATAAGACTGAGTGGTTATGTTGATCAAAGCAATGATTAGTTTATCGAATGGTGTTTTACAGATGTAATGCGGTGGCATGGCATTGGCGGTGCCGGCGGCGGATCACGAAGAAGATGAAAGAAAACATGTGTTTCCACTTTTGCCCTCACATGTGTGAGGCATGTAACTTCTTTCATAGTCAAATATAATACATAAAGTTAAAAATGTAACTCAAAAATAGGTTACGATTGAACAATTTTGGAAATAAATATTATAATTTTTATCTCATTTAATCCTCAATATTAGTTGTTGGATTTGTAAAGATTATCAATTGCTTGATGAGTTAGATGAGATTGAGGAAGAGGAGTTATTTAAGGTGGCATGGGCGTAACAGGAATTGCGAAATATCATGACATGCACATGAATAAAAGGCCCATAAAGACTTCAGCACTTAAAGGCATGATTATGTGTCATAGTTAATTAATGATCATGAACGTAAATACTATGAACCCTCCAGTTTTCATAGCATCATGTAAACTTTTGAAGGCTAAAAATGGTCTGAAATATTCTAGACAACTTACTGCACTAGAACAATTAGCAATTTTCCTACTTGTACTCATGCAAGGGACCGCGTAGTTGCAGAGCACTTCCAACATTTGGGTCAGACCGTGTCTTATTACTTCAACCATGTTCTCAAGAAAGTTTGCAAGCTTGCACCGAAAATTATTTCACCTCCGGATCAAAGTGATGTTCTACCAGAAATTCTACATAACCCTAAGTATTATCCTTATTTCAAGATTGTCAAATTATTTGATAGTTGTAGATGATATTGATATGCTTATATGTTAGAATTGTAATGGAGCAATTGACGGTACTCAAATTGATGCAAGCATATTGGCTGATGAGCAAGTTCGTTACCGTGAAAAGAAAATTGACACAATTCAAAATGAATTGTGCGTGTGTTCTTTTGGCATGTGCTTAACTTATGTTATGGCTGATTAGGAAGGAATGGAACATGATTCTAGAGTGATTTTTGAAACAATTACTAACTCCTCTAATAAGTTTCCCGTGCTTATAAGAGGTACACCTTTGCATACATTGGCATAAGTGTGATCTTTTTGTTTCTTCATAAGTAGTCGTACTTACAGGTTTTACTTAACATTTCACATCGTTATTATGTTGTTGATCCTGGCTACACAAAGGTGACGGTGTTCTTGGCACCTTATTGAGGAGAACGATATCACTTATCTGATTTTCATAGAACTGGGCCACTAGCAGGTATTGAGGAATTGCTCACTACACAATGTTATTGAGAGGTCCTTTGGAGTTCTTAAGAAACGCTTTCCGATTTTAAGCAAGATGGCACCTTAATCTGAAACTCATAAATACATACCAGTTGCACGTTGCATTCTACACAACTTCATTTAAAAAATAAAATCTAGATAATCGATACTTTAAGGATTTTGCAAGGGTAGATATGATTGGTCAAAATGCTGAGACACTTTCACAAGATCAAATCCCAATAGATTTATGTAATGCTCAACAACAACATAGAATGAAGGTAATTAGAGACTGCATTGCTAGAAAGTTTTGGGATTGGAGAGATTGATTTATTGTTGAGATTCATTTAATACCACTTGAGTCTTATGGATGTAAGAAAGTTGCTTTTCGGTCATTCAAATTTGTTTGTCATGATATATTTGAATTTTATTGTTGACTTTTTGAGTTTTGACTCTTTTTTTGTAACTAGTAGCATGCACGTGCGACGCACGTGAAAATTAACATGGGATAATATAAGATTATGGTATATAAAGTTTATAACCCCATCTATTCATGGTTCAAATATACGAGGTCATTTAATTGAATTCAAGAGTGCAAGTTGAAATTGAGATGTATATGCATAAGGATTACTCTAAAAATGTTATGAATCCAAATAAAGAATATTAATAGTCTCTCAACCACCTCATCTCGTACAACTTCTATAAAATGTAAAAAGTTGTATGTCGATTTGATGCCAATTATGGTCACCATTATTTTTTAAGTAAAAACACTTAATTTAGAAAAAAAAAAAAGGAATAACTGAGCAAAGAAGTTAAACCGCCCGATCCAATCACAACAAAAGGGCTTTGTACCCTACTTTTAATTGTTGTCTTTCGTCTACACTTAATGATATAAAGTTCAACAGAAGTTAATATTTATCTTTTTGTTAACATACTTATAATCTTGCTTTTTCGACCTTAGCTTTCAATCATTTTTACTCATTTTGGCTATTTATATCTTCGATTGTCCAACCTAATGAACACAATGATTGCTGTAAATGTATAACAATCGTCCTTACTCACCTTATTTTATAAAATATTTCTTATAGTTAAATTGAGAAAGACGTTACTATAGGATTAGTATCTTATACATTTACTCTTTAGGGAAAAGCTGCAGCAAAAAATTAGTAACTTCTAACCCACAAAACATAAAAATAATAATAAAAAAAAGTGCGTATCTATTTGCAAATACACAGCCATTTTCTAGAGTTAATATTGTTATTAGGAATTTTCTAGTTAAAAGAAAAAAGAATTATGGTTGCTGGGCAAACAGCAACCATGCTTCAAATCTTATGACTATAATATTTGTTGCTTAGAGTGCTCTAGTGGTATTCTTTTAACCGCTCCTGTTACCTGTTATCGACAAGTGACAAATCATTCAATTCCTTACTCTATGGTGGTTAATGTAATGTGTAGTTATAGGAAGATGCAGTACCAAAAGATAAAATAAATAAATAAATAAAAGAAAAGCAGTGATGCACATCGTTGAAATCAATTTAACTCGTTCTCTTCTATTTCTGGTAACATTAAAAGTGGTATACAGAAGAATTTTTTATCATTATAAAGTAAATTTATGATTGCAAACATGCAGAACCGTCCGATCATGTCGTATCTAGTTAGAGATTATCTAAACAGATAATGATAGTTTACATTAAAGATAAATAAGAAGGGAAATCATAATAACATGCTCAAACCAAAAGCAGATCGTGGTATTTTTCTTGTAGTGAATGTAGAATGTGCATTACAAGTGTTCATTAACATACTGTGGGATGCCTATATAAAGGAATTGATAGTCATATACACTAACTTTTATTTTTTAAGCTGATTTTAGAGAAGCGGAAGAGGTGGAGTCACTCTTAATTAAAAGGCTGTACCGATACTTAATCAATAAGTAACACGAAATGAATATTTTTAGATTTTATTAGGGCATAATAATCCACAACATAATCTTCAATCCTAGCCACAACTACAGAATATAAATATCTGAGAGTACTCCATAAAAAAAAAGTAAGAAAAGGAACGTTAAGAATAAACATATATTTTTTTTTATTACTGATAAGTTTACGAAAAAGGAGAGAGACATCTAGTATTAATGTAACATTTATGAGTAGAAAAAAAAATTAAATTTGTTCGGGTGGTCTAGATTCAAGGCATGATAATTATGTCTTGATTGGCAAGGGAGTAATTTTTGAAAATAAGAAGGATGTTGTGGTCCAAAAAATGATTTTCAAGGATCCACACTTTTATATGTAGTATAGATATTTGTTTAATTATGTGAGAACGTATTAAAAAAAAAGGTTGTCTTGTGAAACAATTTTGGTTTTCAATTTCTTAAAAACTAAAAGTCTGTCAAACATCCAACAGTTTTTAAATTGATGAAAAAAATCAAAATTCTTTTCAATTTTCAAAAAAAAAAATGAAAACTACAAACTTTGTCGAACACCACCTTTGTTGTTTTCACTGGCTTAAATGTTTAACGTTGAAATGTGTGATACTTCAGCTACAATGTTTGCACCAAAACTTTTGACTTTTGCTTGACGAATTTGTTGCTTAGGAACTTGAAACCTTTACATGTTTATTTTAAGAATCAATTCCAAATAGACTCTTATCCTAACGATAACGTGAAACCTTCACACGTTTCTTTCTAACTCGAAAGGATACTTTCCTCAGAGTTTACCTACTTTGATAGAATCTTAAGATACATTGGAATAACCACAAACGTGGATGACGCCCTAAATTGAATCTACTTTTAAGAATCTATAACAAACCTAAAAAAATAAAATAAAAAACCCATGATGATGGATTATTTTCCACATTAACAAACCTAAAAAAATAAAATAAATAACCCATGATGATGGATTATTTTCCACATCAACAAACCTAAAAAAATAAAATAAAAAACCCATGATGATGGATTATTTTCCTGTTCCTCCACTAACCAAGACTATGCCTTTCTGTGTTTCATGTTCTGAAAAGCCACAGCGTCCTGCTCTCTCTCTCCTCAGCCTCTTCAGCTGAGATGAGCGACTCCTCCACGGCCGTCTTCGTCCGATCAGGCGGAGGCATTAACTCCTCCAACTCAACAAACAGTTCTATCGGGGCTTCGGCAATTCCCTTCCCTTTCTCCCACGAATCCCTCTCGAGCTCTCCTTCCTCCGGAACTCTGATCTTCTTCTCCAGGCCTTTTAGCTTCTGTGTATCGTTAGATCCCTTGGACACGAAATTCTCAACATTGGTCTCCATGAGCAAAACCCTAGAACGAAAAGGAGCGGAACCCTAGAATTTGTGATCTGAGAGTGATAATCGCACGCCTATCTATCTATATAAGAGAGAAGGCGAGAGACCCAAAATACGCTTCCTGTGATCTGAGAGCAATAACTGCTCCTATACATATATATATATAGAGGGAAGAATCAATCCGAATCCTTGTCGAAAATTGGTACGTCGATATCTATAGGAAAAGCTTCCTTAGGAATCCTTGTAGAGTAAAAATTCATTACGGAGCAATTCTAGGATGCTTGAAATTAACTTTTCAGAAAAGTCAAAATTTTGCAATGCCATTCCGCCTCTATGGTTTGCTCGTTTTGCCAAATAAAACCAGATCTGAACCCAGCAGCGAACTTTCTTGCTCTCAAAATGCACCAACTGCACTCAAAATCAGCTAAAGCTCATATTTTTATGAGAAAAAAAAAAAAAAAGAAAGAGAGAGAGAAAAAACCTTTGGTTGCCAGAAGATAGCTGCTACCCTTCTATGACAATAATTAACGGTCCTGGAATATTTTTATTTCTTTTTCTAACACTTCTAACGATAAATTTTACCAATACTTTTAATGTTATTGAATAAAAGTCGCTAAAAATATTAATGACAAATAATCATCGTTATACTCCTTAGATTGTAGTTATCTTCGTCCATCTCGAATTGCAGTCAAAATTCACGGCTATACACATTGGCACACATAAAACCTTCGCGCGTTTCTTTCTAACTCGAAAGGAGACTTTCTCGAGTTTACCTACTTTGATAGAATCTTACCATACATTGGAATAACCACAAACGTGGATGACGCCGTGAATTGAATCAATTTTTGTACTACATTTCTCGCATACATAATTGTGAGTGTGTGTATATATAGGTGTCTAAATATTAAGACATTCCAGTTTTGCAGAATTTATTTTGGTCTATCTTTTTTGGTCTTGTCCGGAGAGCAGGCTAGTCTACTCTAGTCAAGTCAGTTTATTTACGTTAGGTTTAATTCAGTTCAGAGGCCGGCTTGAATCGACTGTCAAAAGTCAATTTTGGTTAAATCAGAATCAATTTAAAAAAATAACTTTAATCTATTTGAAGCATAATAGAATAGTGTTGAAGGTATATGGATGAAAAGGGATGACAGTACGGTTAGTGTGGCAAAATTAACGTGTAGAGAAATCAAATTTGAAGGGGGTATTTAATGTGTGTCCATGAGTGAGGATGTTTTGATAATTCTCTTGGTCAAACTTGATTCTCTAAAACTGATTAAATCATAATAAAAAAATAAAGATTCTAGATTTAATCAGTTTTGAGAACATTGAAGTAAATTTAGTCGACTTACCTTTTTGTCAAACACTTGAAAACTGATTTAATCTGAATTTAATCAAACTTGACCATTATAGAATTAATCTCAAATACCTCTCAATGTCTAACATTTGTTATAATTTAGATTGGATTTTAGCTCATTTTTGAAAGATCATATCCTTGAATATTTACACGTAGGCTAGCTTTTGCCTTTTAAGGCATTTAAAGTACATTCGTAACGAAAAATATGCTACTGATACACATTTATACCGGCCTATTCACCTGAACTGTTAAAATGTATCGGCTGGTAGTGGGGAATCTGGTCATTTTGCCCCGTCCCAAAAAAAAAAAAAAAAATTTTGGCCGCGGCTAGGGCTGTGTACTAATCTTTTTATGTAGCTTTTGGTAGCCCCAAACTTCTACCCGAATAGCCCAGACTCTCCGAAACATAAAAAGATCCCAAGAGGATGTTGATATTCTGCTAGGGTTCTCCTACACACTTTCCCAGTTGTGCACAACTACTTACGCACTTATAATAATATTGCGCATTATGGATGCATAAAAGTCAAGAGCGCTAAAATCCAAATATAGAGGTATGAGCTCCCTTATATAGTTGTACCTTAGTATAGATACCGTCCTTGTCGATCGAGTCTCGATCCTTGGTTATTTAGGGCACATTTTCCTCCAAGAGCGAAGTTCATTGTTTATTACCTAAGACAGATCTTAGCCTTTGAAAACTTGCTTCCGTACAAGTCATTTTCATAGTAAACATTTTCCCATTAACCATAGACCAAGATTTATGTCACCTCCCTTAGGCTTGAAACTACAATGTTTTGATTCCGATATAAAATAAAAATCATCAGATCGTACTAAGACAGTCAGAGACATTTTAGGATATGATGGGTGCCTAATTCATTTTCATCATGTAAATTAATTCCTGAATTGAATCTAGTGTTAGGCAGACTTGACTAGCTTAATTGGTGATTTAGAGTTAATTTTAGGGTGTCTAATTTCTCGATTAACTATTGTAATTAACTCTAAAAGTCAGATGGCAGCTCGAAAAATTACATCTGTTGGATGCACGTTCCCAACCCACGTTGGTGACTCTGTTGGGAAAGAGTAATAGACTCATTTTACTTGTCACGGTTGACAATCATCGTCTTATTGTGATTATATATGTTCGAGTTTAGAGGCCACACACATGCGCATTAACTTTCCCCGCTAATCAACTCAGTGGTGATGGTTGAAACTCTTGGTCTCTTAAAGATGCAGCTCGAATTCGACTATGCCCTTACCTTAGCCACAGAATTACCAAAATGCTTCTCAGAGTTTGGTACGTTAAACTATTCATGATCATCCTAGTTAACTACTAGATTTATTGATGAGATGTATATCGTTAAAGGAAAAAAATCGGCTGCTACCCGGTTGAAGAAATCTTCCTCTTACCCCGTATATAGCAACAATAAATTGTCTCTAAATATTTTTAGTGACTTTTATTTAGTGACGCTAAAAAGATACTGGTAATAATTGTCGTTAAAAGTGTTAGGAGAAAAGTCACTATAAATATTTAGTGACTATTAATTGTCACTATACATGGGGTTGAAGGAAGATTCCTACAACCCGGGTAGGAGTCAAAGTTTGTTCGAATGGAGCCGAGACAGGAACCTTAAATCCTTTGGCAGGAGCCGCTTGTAAATTCCTTCATGTACGGCTCTTTGTAACGGCTAGTGCAAGCTAAAATTGACCAATACTGAAAACATGGTCATGGAACTACCAGTTGGTATACTTTTCCTGCTATACTGTATACCAACTAGTAGATCACAGAACAAACTTTGACTGCTACCCTAATTGTAGGAATTTTCCTCCTACCCCTTATATAGTGACAATTAATAGTCGCTAAATGTTTCTTGTTGCTTTTCTATTAACACTTTTAGCGATAACTTTTAACAACATTTTTTTAGCGTCACTAAATAAAAGTCACTAGAAATATTTAACAACCATTAATTGTCACTACATGGGGGGTAGGAGGAAGATTCTTTTAACCCGGATAGCAGTCAAATTTTTTCCTAAGTCAAAAATCATGTTCAAGATTCATTCCCTGAATGAATTTTCCGTAGGTAAAGACCCTTTTCTCATCGCTGAAGACTTACAGCATGCTTGTGGGGAAAAATCCCGCCGCTAAAAAATTCCTGATGGATTGTGTTGTTCAATCGGTAAAAATCTAATTTTTACCGATAGAATTTAATACCTTTACCGATAAAAAATTTCATCGATAAAGGTGTTCTCCGTAAGTTCCTTATGTTTTACATTATCGAAAAAGGAAAAAGAAAGGCAATTAGCAACAGACTTGAGCGACAAAATTCCGTCACTAAAAAAACAGTTTTAGAAAACTATTTTTGTTTGAATTGCTTTTACTGTCGATAAAAATCCATCGATAAAAGTCAAAAAAACTATTTCTAGATTCTTAATATTATCCAAATCCAGACATGTTTTCTGTAATTCAATTCAAACCACAATTTAATCAACCAATCCATCCACTTATAATCCAAATCATTCCATCCACAATTTCAATCAATTAACCCGTCCACACAGCTCCTAAATACAAATATATACAATGGCAAACCATCAATATTTTTTCAACTGAGAGGACGAATGCATAACAATAACAAGTCGTCAAAGGGGACCGAGAGGGAGGGGGCTAAAATATTTTAAAAGGGGAGGAGGCTGAAATAAGTGCGAGCTCAGTATATGTAGTTATCGTCCAAAGTGGCATCTTGCTCGTTGTCGTCCCTTTTTTCACCATCCGCTCCATCGGTGGGAGCAGCTTTGATATCTGGTTGGAAAGCATTTCCTTCCTACATTAAAAGAACATGGATGACACTATCATTAATATATTTTCACTTAACCAAGTAAGTATTGATTCGTAATATCTTTTTAATATGTATTAAATAAATATAAACATACTTGTACTTGATGCTCAGACATCCATTTTGCCACGGCTCTTGGAAGGCAAGCAATCGTACCAAGTCCGAACTCTTCCTGCAAATTCTGTCTCTGTGTGTGCACAACAAAGTATAAGGACGATCCATCACAATGCGTGCATGCAAGTTGGTACGGGGTAGACGCCATTCTGCTTATTTACGACTCCAAGTGTATCATACCACAACTTCAACGCCTCTTCACCTGTACGCGAGAAGCCTGATGGTTGATCAGAAGCACGCTAAGACGACAACATTACAGAAAACAAGGCCTAAAAAGTATTCAAGACACAATATGAAAAGCATTTTTACCGACGGATATTTATGTCGTCAAAAGTTTGTCGCTAATAATATTTAGTGACGAAAAATTTCCGTTAAAGACAAAATCTATCGGTAAAGGGCACGTACTTTTAGCAATGGAAAATGTTTCGTCCATAACAACCACTATTGCTGGAAGTGTTTTTTCTTGTATTGTGCATACGTGCCAACTACTCGTATACACTAACGCCAAGCCTTCCGAATCTCACATACCGGCACAAGGAAGATAGCTTCACCTGAAATTCAAACTAAAGAATGTGGATAACAAGGCACAGCTTCATTGTCCTTGTCCTTGTCCTGACCACCTAACGAGTTCAATTGAAGGGGAATAAGTTCCAGTCTAACAAGTTACACCGGATTTAAAATCAATTCTTTTTTAAATTAAATTACAAGAGGTAATTAAATTTGATTGGAGAATAAGTAGTTCTGATGAGAATAAGTTAGGAGAATATAAGGAAATGTAAGGTAAATGAGGTCTTAGAAAACTTGTAACAAACTGCTAACATTACAACTTTTAATGCTAGCAAAAATGGAGGTAAACGTGGCATCGACACTAAAGATGCAATTGATGTTGCACATAGGGATGGTAGTATATTTTTGAAAATGATGGTGGTTCTGGTATGAGATGATGGTCGTTGACTGCGAAAGTGTTACATTTACATGCAAGAGGGGATACAACGGAAGTAGTGATGGTAGTGCCATAGTAATGGCGGCGACTGTAAAGATGGTAGCAACGATAATGGTTGGTGATAATAATAGAGATTATGGTAATGAAAATGGTATAAATAAGATGTTGGTGTGTTAGTACAAGATAGTGGGACAATTAATGTTGAGAACACTATTAGTTAAATGGTAGATCAAATTGACGGGCGATTTAAGGTTTAGTTCTTGGACAAAACTTTCACGTTTTATAAAATCTATCCTATAACTAGGAACTCTTAATGTTTTCTGTAGAGGAGCTTCTCTCTCCCGATCATGTTTTCGTAACCATGTAGAATTATTAAAAAGTTCTCTTTGGTCAAGAAATCGCTTTCGAGGTTTGAATAATTTCTTAATAGTATAAACTGATCTAAAAAGCAAACGTAATATTGTACTTCTCATAAAAGAATAGAGGTGTCACTACAGGATATATGTGGATTTGTCAATATTTTATACAAGAAGAAAGAGAAAGAGAAAAAGTAAAACTAAATCTAAATCTAAATCTTTTTTTGCTAAGCTCACACCCTTTTCGTCACTAAAAGACACAATTAGGCCTATCAATTATATAAAATATGCAAACACTCTTGACTAGAGTCCGGTATACAAAATAACTAATGAGAATAAAAGGACTACAAAACCAGCATATTGGTGAAATTTGTCGTACATCTTGTCCCTCAACAGTACTTCTGAATGGTATGAACTGATCTACGAAGCACTTATAATACTGTACTTCTCATGAACGAATGTATATGGTGCGATTATATGATTTTTAGGATTTACCAATATTTTACACAAAAAGAAAGAGAAAAGGTAAAGCTAAATTTACACTTTTTTCGCTAAGCCAAGGCCCTTTTGTCACTAAAAGACGTAAAAATATAAAAAAATAGAAAAACACTCTTTACTAGATTCTAGTACGCAAGACACTCAATGAGGATAAAAGGACTACAAAACCAGCATAGGTCATAATTTTTTTTGCTTTAACAGTAGTTTTGAGGTTTGAACAACTTTCAATCGTATGGACCGATCTAAGAAACACATATAATAATGTACTTCTCATGGGAGTATATATAAGGTGTGACTATTGGCACATGTGGATTTGCCAATATTTTACACAAAAAGAAGGAGAAAGGTGAAATTAAGGGGCCGTTTGACACTTCTTTTTTTTTTGTTGCAAAAGCCCATAAAAGTTGGGGTGTTTGGTTGTGTTCTCTTTTTAAAAAGGGCCCAAGAATTTTTAAACTCTTGCCCATTTCTGAAAAGAGCTCGGAACTCTTTTTTTGGCTCTTTTTCACGCGGGGCTGAGGCTGGTTAAATGAGGTTGAAGCTTCGACCTCACTAGCAACATCTTTCCATTTTTTTTGCTCTGGGTATAAAACCCTTCTTCACCTCTTTCATCACCACAGACTCCACAGCCAGTCCCCGTCGCCGTCACCGCCTCCACCGGCCACTCTTCGGTCCAAGATGAATACAACCATTGGAGATGGTTGCGACCAATTCCTGGGAATCGGTACCTTCCGAAACTGGCGGCCTCTGCTGATCTACCATTGGAGATGGGTCTCGTACGGTTGGGCTTGGTGGCGGTCGTTGGTCATTGTTGTGCCGGTACGTTGTTGTGGGTGGCTGTGGGTTGCCGTAGGTTGCTGTGGTTGTGCTGGATTTACATCAGCAAATGGTTGCCTTCGTGGTCGGCGGTGGTGGTCTCGTACAGTTGGGCTTGGTAGCGGTCGGTGGTTGTCATTGTGCCGGTACGTTGTTGTGGGTGGCAGTGGGTTGCGGTAGGTTGTTGTGGTTGTGCTGGATTTACATCGGCAAATGGTTGCCTTTGTGGCTGGCGGTAGTGGGTTGGCGTGATGGACGGATTTGATTGGTGCTCTAGGTGGCGGACAGATTTGTGGTTTGTCGTACGTTGTTGTGCAGTGGTGGGTGTTGCGAGTTGCTGGCGGTGTTGCTGATGGGTGATGCCGACGAGTATTGTTGCCGATAGGGAGTAATTGTATATTTAAAAAAAAAAACCTAAAGAGCAGTGATGTCAAACGCTTGCTCTTTTCTGTTTTTAAAAAAAATAAATTCTGTCAAACTTCCACCAGTTTTTTAAACTGACGGAAAAAAAAAAACCACAACACTTTCCAGTTTTCTTCCAAAAAAAAAAAAAATTGAAACTGAAAGTGTTACCAAATAGACCCTAAAGTCTACAACCTTTTTTCGCTAAGCCCATACCCTTTTGTAACTAAAAGTGGCAATTAGACATATTGTTATATAAAATATGCAGATATTCATTGCTAGATTCTAGACATATTCATTACCAAATATGCAGATATTGAAACTAGCTGAACGGGCATTTCAGCTAGTTTCAATAGTTTAAAAAGGAGTAATACGTAGGGCCATGCCCCCAGCCAGCTCCACCCTTCTTTGGCCATTGACTTGCCACATAAAAGGTGATACACTGTACATCTCAATATGCATTTTCGGGAGGACAGAGAATGCAAAATTCCTCCAAAAAAATTCCACTGCACCATAAGTCAAAGAAAAAAAAAACAGAAACTGTCCTTTATTGCTGAGGAAATTATACAAATATCTTACACCACCAGGATATCCTCCAAACTCATGTACACAGGAAACAAAGATAGCAACAAACTACTGTTATATTAGTGCAGCACTGTTGTGCATGTATTCCACATGAATGCCTGTTGGTTGGACAATCCTTCAATTTTGGCCAGCTTAGCACATAGCGTTTCATCCCTGATTCAATCTGCATAAGCATCACTTGAGAATTTCTCTGTGGTTGAGCAAAAATGTGTTTAGATCTTGCCTCCCAAATGCGGTACACAGTGACTATCAAAGCCAGTTTACATAATCTGTTTTGGAAGCTTTTCCCGCAAAATGTTAACAAGTATACTGAAGTTGAGATGTCCGGTTGGTGAATGTCATGCTAATAGAGAGTTTATACATCACAATAGTCCAAATCCCTCGAGAAAAGGTGCATTCCATGAACACATGCTCCAGAGAGAACACAATCATCCCTAGTTATCACCCTTGGTTCTCAAGCTTTTCTTGTAAACTAACCATAGTATGAAGGCACATTTCGGAATCAGATTATGCCCCTTGAACCAAATGATTTTCCACCATGGCGTAGTGTGTCCACTTCTCCTTAGAACATCCATGAAGAATTAATGGTAAATTTAGCAGTTGATGACAGGCACCAAAAAGGCTGATCTTCCCTTGTAAGATCAGGCATCGGCAGGCTGGAAACCTTAAGAAGGCTGTGTTTGGCGCACGGAATAAGACCCCCGGATTGGATAAAAATAATCACATCCGACATTTGGACATGCTAATATTGGATGGATAAGACTTCTCTCAGCTTCCTCCGCCGCCGGCAAGGGATCCATGCCGCCGACCATCTTTGACAGGTATGCCATTTTCTCCCTCTTTCTCCGTCAATTTCTTCCATCTTCTCTACTTTGTTACGAATCAACAGACCCATCTTCTCCGTGATTATGAACCAGTAGATGTTTCTCTTCCTTCTCCGCGATTACGAATCACCGCCGCCGTGTCGTTGGCGAATTCCGACCGAGGGACCGTGTCAGGAACCTGACAAAGCATAATCTCAAGGTTAGGATTAAGCTGAAGAATGAAGGCACAGCAGGAGCAATGGACCAAGAATTGGCTGAAGGCAATTAAAGGAAAATGAAGACACAGCTGCGAGTGATGGCGCGGGGAAGAAGATCATCAGTCTGAAGACTTGGCGCGTGTACCACACCCACTTGCAGTTTCCAAGGAGGATTTGTTTACCTTCACTTAATGATGCTTTACATATATAATTAAGTGGTTAAGGGCTATATCTCTGTCTTAAGAGCCATTAATCACTCAGTTAGTTAGAGTAGTTAGTCATTCATCACTTATATCTCTATCTTTCCATTTTGTTTCCATTCCCATTTCTGTTAAGCCAAATCCGAGAATCTTGTAAACGGTTACACACCTTGTATAAGGGCTGAGTCACTGTGGCAGCAGAGGGATATGAATGAAATCAGAGAAAACTTCTCTTCTCCTTTTCTTCTCTCTGGCCCAGCTGGGTTTTCTATCTTTCATAGCTCGCAACTTCTGTCATAAATTCGTCCAAAATTCACCAAGTTACACTGGGTGCATTACAGACCGAGAGGGCGCCGCCGGTGAAAGGAAAGTCCTGAAAGGGATCCTAGATATCAAGAGAAAATTGGTTGAAGATGCTGCTTCGTTGGCCACTGAAGAAGCTGCTTGGAATTAGCGCTATTTCTTTGCTCTGTTAATGGAGAATTTCTTGTAGTATTGTCTACAAGAGCCCGTCACTGATTGCAAATGTTTTTAACCGATCTTGATCCCCAAAGCACTCCTGGAGAACTTCTTGTCCTCAATAATATGGAATTGATATTGGAATTGAGCAAGCAGGCAAAGGATTCTTGGGAGGAAAAGAGACTTGGTTACCCTAATACCTTAACTCATAAAGGATGAAGGTAAACACTGATTCGGAGGTAGAACGAAGAGGATGGTTGAAATCTGGATACACCTTCTTTGAGAGGCGTAAAGATAATATTACCAGATTCTCAAGCAAGTGATTTTTCTGCATTTGTCTCTGTCAATAGCTTCCTTTTGGAGTGGATGATGCAGAGTAGAATCTCAAGGTGTGTAGACCTTCTTGGGTGGCATCCTCCACAAGCGTCGATTGGACACCTGCATTTGTACATTGCTGTGTAACTTTGTGAATAAATTGGAAAGGCTTGGGACCCTTCAAGGTAGTTGTAGGCTGACTAAAACTAGGACCCTGCTTATTGATGCTTTTTTATATTGGCCTTGCCAAGGAATTCCTTATGTTCCCTTTTTAGTTTATTTAGGAGTTAAGATAAAGCTCTGTAAAGCCATAAGCGGGGTGGCACATTCATCTCTCTCTAATTTGATGTTTTTCTCATTAGTATTTGTATTTGTAGAGCGATTATTTTGTTCGTGCACTTACAATGGAGCTCCTCTTGTTAACATTGTAGAAAGAAAAGTAACCTTGTGATCAAATGACCTTTTACTTTTGTTACTCTAGTTGATCATCATGTTACATCATGGCCTGTAAAACAAAGTGATGAAAAGGGAATTTTGAGTTTTTTTTAAATCTTATCTGGCCTATATCCGTTGTGCTGCCAAACACAATCATCAGGATATAACTACTGGTTGGATCCAAACTCTGGACATGATATATCAGCCTATATCCATATGTGTTAATCAAAGGTCCCTCCGGCATCCAATTATCCAACCATAACCAGGTTGCCTTTCAATTAAAACTTTGTATTCAATTGGTATGTACCTCAATTCATGCTCATGGCAGAAACAATGTTGATCCGATGAATATGGGAAATGCTTGCCCCCGTGAACTGGAAAGGGCACTTAGTCCCCAAAAGTCGCGCTCAAATGTGGCCTCATTTTATATTCAAGCCCCGAATTTTTTGGATGGTGGATGACAATTTGACCAACACAACTCATTCAAGTGATGGATACATGGCATCCTATGTTTTAACTATAACATGGGAAAAACAAATAGAACGCCCAACTGCTCGACGCCAACTTGTACCTATGCTCTCTAAGTCTGCAGTATGCAATCGTTGGATTCTCCAAAACAGTAGCTTTCATGTCATCAGAAGGCACGCCTTCCAATTCCTAGGCCTTACATTCCTACTATGGATTTACTTTAGTCCCTACTCAGATGTCTTATCCATCTTTATATAAATTAATGTCATTCTTTGTCTTAAATATCCTGCAGTTGAACATTCAGTCAAGTCCATAACTAACTTAGTTCCATATGTAGTCCCTTTCAACTTTGTATCCGCTCATCAATTCATACAGAAACAAGTATCTGCCTTGTTCAAAAGTCTAGTCGACTTGCTAGTAAGTCTGAAGTCCATACAAGTGTCAATCCTCGTTCAAAATGATTTTCAGTCGTGCATCCAATTTACTTGTTGGTAAGTCCCAAGTCTATGTCAATTTTTTCTACCTATCTGCTCAATGTGAGTCTCCCCAGTCACCAATGATATTTTCTTGTTCTCTTCAAGATAGAAATTCTCAGAGCAAGGTCTCTAATTAACAACAACTGCATTTTCCCCCGATCAAGGTGCTCCTCAAAGATCTCTCCATAATCCCCATTGCAAGGATTCTCTTGAAAGCTTTTACCTACCAGCGATAAGTCGTCCCTCACTGAAGTCCACATTGTCGAGTTCAAAGCATTCAACATTTTAAGAGAGAACATAGTTAAGCAAAGTGTTTATCCTTGATTCTTGCAGAACTTTACTGTGACTTCTTCTTGATAAAGGGGATTGACAACTTTTGAGCTCAGCCATCGACAATCATCTTTCCAGACCTTCATGTTTATACTGCTAATCAAGGAACATTTACCTCCATTGCAAACGTCAATCCCACCTATAGAAACAATTAACTTTTCAGCCATCTCACCCTCATCAACAGAAGACTATTTTGGTTCATTTGAGACTTGAATCAAAAGTAAAAAAGTGCTCATATGAGATTCAAAAATTTAGCGCTTCAAACTCAGTTCCAATCCCTTGTATAACCTATTTCCAATCCTTAAGAACAAGTCCAGGTCTCCTGGTAACCAACTTGGTTTCTGTGATCCATGTGCTCCAGCTCAAAATTAAGTTTTTGCAAGGTTTTGATGTGAATTATCATGCTCCATGTGAAATTCAGGTTTTTGGCACGGTTTAGTTGTGACCATACGGGTTACTTTGATTCCCCTCATCCATTTCAAATTCATTGATTCAGCAAGGAGTCATTATAAGACTTGCTAGTACTTCTGATCTCATGCTCTATTTCAACTTCAAGTCTCTAATTAGCTACATGTTGGTTTTGTAGGAGACCGGACATCTCGCAGGGCCAGACGCTTTGGTGTGAGCTATCAAGTTCAAATTGAACTCGATTGTTTAAGTGACTAATCTCTTGTACGATTCGGTCCAGCATGTAAGCATCCTACTCAGCCAGAAATGTCCACTTAAAATTGGCTTTTACACTATAAGTTCGATTTTCATTCACGTGTCTAAGCAACCAATATCTAGTTAGGATCGGCTTAGGCAAATTAATTGTTATATTCAATGACAAACCTCACAAGGGGTTGGCTCTGGCTATGAGTTGAATTCCAAATTCTAAGAGTTTAAGCGACTAGCGTCACATAAAATTGGCTCCAACATATTACTTTAGATAAGGTTGGGAGAACGTGAGTAGAGAACTGTGTAGCTTCCCTTGGTGATATAGCCATTGTGGTAAGGAACATTTGGGTGGATAGGACAATTAAAGAATTTTTCATCTTCTTTTGCATTCTAAAAAAAGCTTCATTCTTCCTTTTTCTGTATTTTGTCCTCTTGGCGGGTTTGTACTTTGTAGCCCAACCCATTGAAAAGGGGAAGCCTTTTTTATTTTTCTTTATTTGGTGGTAATAAGAAAATAGCATTGATAATGAAAAAAAGTTTAGAGGAGTTTGACAATTCAGCCTTATGGTGTATACACAATTACATGGTACTTGCTTACAAGACTTCCATATTCAAAATACAATAGAAGCACCTTGCTATCACTATCTTATAGAAACAAAAGCAAAACAAGAAGCAGGAGATCCTTTCATAACATATTGTTATGCACCGAGTCCTGTTGGATGTCAATACGTGCCTGGCGTGCAAAAGTTGTTAGGGATCTCACTTCCTTTAGTTGTGACACTCTGCCCTATCAATCTGTACTTATGGAAGTATAATAATAAATAACAAAGGTCATACAAAATGGGTACGACACAATCTCCGATCTCTTCAGCGTTCAAAAGCTGGCCAAGAAGAAAAGTTGAGTCAGTCACCAATACTACATGCAGGAAATGTTTGACAAAGCTGAGTTAGTCGCAATGAGTATTCCTCTTAAAAGGGAAATACTGTTATCTGATGCAATAGCGGAAACGGAAGCTGAGCCATGGCAGAAGCTTCATTATTGATGCAGGACAAGCCCCCGCCTCCCTACCAAATATTAGAGTTGGTATTGTGGAAAGTAATAGCCAAATATATTATGACACGCTGCCTATTGACACAAACGCAGTTTCGGGATATGGGCTGTGTTTGTATGGTAGATGAGGTGTACTTTGTTAGGTTTCCTTGCCAAAGAATAGCTATATGCCTTGTGGGTTATCTTTGCCAAAGTAGCTGAGCTCAGGAACCTGATTTATTGTAGGACTTTCCAAGGGTCAAAGGGGGTCTTCTGAATATTAAATTGTTTCGACGAATCCAAATGCACCAAACTGTAACAGATATGACAGTTTTTCCTGTGTCAAGGTTGAATTATGCGTGGGATCAAAAATCCAAGCCTTAAACCATAAATTGAATGATGAGTCAATAGCATCGACTCTATTACCCAAGGGGAGGCCAAATCATATTAGTCGAACACATGGGCATCTCAGAAGAAGTTGGTCTAATGTTTCACATTGGGACAGGCATAAGGGACACAGGCCAGACGTGTGATCTGTAGCTTTTTGAGCTTATGGAGAGCTGTAAAAATCCCATAGTGCTTGCCATAAGAAGAGTACAATTTTTGTAGGAATTGGAAGGACCCGAGGGACTTCTACATTGGCGGATGGAAGTTAGGGGAGATTGTCTAATCCCCAAAGACGGCCTGATGTTTGTCCAGATACAGCAGAGTTTACAGAAACCTACCAGACTCGGTAGCCTTCCAGACTTGTTGATCTGCTATAGAATGTCATGATATATAGATAGCCAAGACTTTAGATACCACGGATCAAGGAAATAAAGGATTTAGAAGATACATATCCCAAGCTTTATTTTGCATAAGATCTGCAACGACCATGGGTAATAGAATGTAGTTAGGGGAATTGTGTACCAGCCTCTGTGCAAGTTGTGTGATCTGGCCATCATTCCAAATAGAGATTTTAGAACCCGTGACTACTTGTTGTGGGATGCCTTTCTTGATTGCTGTTTGGCCCATAATAATTCCTCTGCATCTCGGCAAGAAATTCCTGGAGTTAGCACTATTCATGAAGTTCGTACGAATGCAACATTCTCACTGAGGACCTATCCCAGTAACCTGTCTGGATTTGTAAAGAGATGCCGTCTAGTTTTGGCTAGGAAGACAAAATACCCAGGGCGAGGAATGTGCCCCAGGCCAATTTTAAAGAGATGCCAGCTAGTTTTGGCTATATTAAAAGATGTAAATCCTTAAATCCAAGCCCTCCATCATTTTTAGGGGCACACAAAGATTGCTAATTAATCCAATGAAAGCCTTTCTTGTTTTCATCTCCCAACCACCAAAAGCAAGAAATAATTGAGTTTAGGGTTTTGCAAATGAATTTAGGAAATAAGAAGGTCCGCATGCGAAAGACAGACAGTGACAATAATACTGATGTGAGCAGGGTTGCACGACTAGCTTTGTTAAGGAGTAGGCCTTTGCAGCTTGCACATGTCTATTTAATTTTCTCAATCAATTCAGAAAAAAATTCTGATAGCTTTGTAGCGATTTCTAGCGTGCCTCCTAGGTACTTGCTAAATTGGTCTAGCAAGTTAATCCCCAGATGTTGGCTAAGTTTGGAGATTTAGTCGCACTAGAATTGGGACTCACAAAGACTGAATATTTCCTATCAACCGGGATTATGCACATGTTAAATAAGTGCTTAGCTTTAGAATCTTGACAGTCCATAACAATTGCCATGCACATGTTAAATAAGTGTTTAACTTTAGAGTCTTGACAGCCCATAACAAATGCCATGATCTATTTCCCTTCCTTCTTATATAGCTTAAGTTTTGGGCATAGTTATAGGATTTCCATCTTTTACAGGTTCATTTTAGCCCATAGAATTAGTTCTTCAATGTATATATATAGTGCTACATGTAATGAGAAACAACACAACAATTGATATCATTTTTGTCATGGTATCAGAACCTAATATTTCTGCTTAGCCCTCTTTTCTTCTTATTTTTTCTCTCCTCGTCTGGCGTTTATCCTTCCCTGACCACTATCACTCGGCTGCATCAAATTCCAGCCTATAGCCCATAGAACCGGCCTTCGCTTCATCGGACTCTCAGGTCCCGTATCCTTCTCTACTGGTGAGCAAGCAATCCGACAACTCTCGACAATCACTGCCGACGCATTCAATCAGACCTGCAATCAAGGAGCAGTGTGTTTCCATCTTCATTGACATGGACAAGGACGCAGAAACCTCCAAGCCCAAGCACATCGATCCAACTTCAGAATATTACTTGTCCAGTCAACCAAACTCAGGTAATTCCCTTACTAAGGATACCTTGAAAGGAGACAATTATGTTGCCTGGAAACAATCGGCTATTCTGACTCTAAAATCACACAATAAGCTTGCTTTTATTGATGGTAGAATTACAAAACCAGACCCTAAGTCTGAAGATTTTCTAACTTCGGATATTGTTAACTCCACGTTATGTTCTTGGATTTGTAACTCACTAGATCCCCCAATCCGTGCCACTGTGTCACGACTTAATGAGGCCAAATTAATCTGGGATTCCTTGAAAACCCGATACTCAATACCCAATAGACCTAGGATCTATAAATTGTGGTCCGATGCGTCTATGACTACACATGGAGGGGCCTCTGTCATAACCTATTACACGAAATTGCTTGGGATGTGGGATGAATTGTTGACTTTGTCGCCTTTGGAGTCATGTTGGTGTACCAAAGGTACTGAAAAAATGAATTGGTATCAAGACTTACAGACCTACCAATTTCTCATGGGCCTCGATGACAAGTACGCTATTGTGCGTACTCAAATTATAAACATGGACTCGTTTCCCAACATAGACAGAGTTTATGCCATGGTCATGCAGGAAGAATCTCACCGGGGCATCACTGGTAGCCGTGACACTACCTCGGCGGTTGGTTTTCATGCCCAAAATGGGCCGCCTACTGCACAGTCTTCTGGCCTTGCTTCAGCCACTGCAGGGGACCCAGACTGTACACCTACAGGACAGCCCTGGTGCACGTTTTGTCATCGGCTGGGTCACACACAGGAGAAATGTTACCGCCGCCTTGGTATTGCTCCGCCTGGTAAGGGGCGAGGGAGGGGTGGTGGATCACCTGTCATGTCACATAATGCAATCGGCTCCTCATCTGGCCCACTCCAAGCCTCTGCCTCCGCGACACAGTACAACAACCCTTCTCTCAGCCAAGCACAGGCCGCCGCCACTTTCGCTCTTCCGGGCCTGACACCCGAGCAGATGCAACGCCTCATCACTTTTCTGGAATCCTTTCCATCGGGTACAGACTCTCTCATAGGTAAATCTCTGCCTACTACACATACTTGGTTGATTGATAGCGATGCCTCACACCATATAACGGGGAACTTGAATTTCTTTTCAAGTATTTGGGATATTCCACCTTCTCTGGTAGGCTTACCGAACGGTCTTCAAACTAATGCTATCAAAGCAGGCAGTGTCTCCTTGGCAGACGGCATCACTCTTCGCCACGTGTTCTATGTGCCAAACTTGGCTGTTAATCTTATTTCTGTCTCGTGTTTAGCTATTGACACTAACTGATTTGTGGCTTTCTCCCATGATATATGTGTATTGCAAGATCGCACTTCGAAGAGCATGATTGGACTAGGTAAGATGCATCAGGGGGTGTTCGTGTTTCAGCCACTCTCTACTGCTACAGTGGCCACCGTCTCTGAGTCTGAGTCCTACGAGCTCTAGCATCGGCGCATGGGGCATCCCCCCAGTCAGCCTCTTATTCATCTTCCTACAGTTTTAGTTGTTTCCCCTTCCCTTAAAACTATTTGTGATGTGTGTTGTCGTGCAAAGCACAGTCGGACTGTTTTTCCTGATAGTACTAGTCTTGCTATGGATATTTTTGGATTGATACATTGTGACATTTGGGGCCCCTATCGGGTAAGCACTATTTTTGGTGCAAAATATTTTTTTACAATTGTGGATGACTATAGTAGGGCTGTCTGGGTTTATTTAATGCATGATAAGGGTCAGACTGGTACCTTGCTTCAAAACTTCTCCAATATGGTCCATACCCAATTTGGCAAACTCGTCAAAATAATTCGGAGTGATAACGACCATGAATTTGATTCCCAGCCCATGACCCAATTCTATAATGATCACGGTATATTACACCAAACCTCTATGGTCAATACACCCAAACAAAATAGGAGGGTTGAGAGGAAACACCGTAATATTCTAGAGGTCGCCCGAGCCCTACGTTTTCAAGCCAACCTACTTATTGAGTTTTGGGGGGAATGTGTACTTACCGCTGCTCACCTCATAAACCATACTCCTTCAGCCATTCTCAATCTCAAAACACCCCATGAACTCCTCTTCCAAAAGGTCCCATCATAATCCCATCTTCGGGTCTTTGGGTGTCTTTGCTATGCTGACACAAAATTCACAGACAAATTCGCCCCTAGAAGTAGACGCTGTGTTTTTCTTGGGTATCCCCCGGGCAAGAAAGGTTGGCGGGTATATGATCTTGAAACTAATCAAGTCTTCTTCTCCCGGGATGTGAAGTTTGAGGAAACCGTCTTCCCATTTACCACACCTCTCGGCCCTTCTCCTACACCCGCGACCACCACTTTCTGCCCAGCACGGGACTGTGCTGAACATCCTATGGCATCCCCTCCGGTGATAGGGGAGACACACCACCAGTGACAGGGGGAGATCCGCCACCCTCACCGGCTGCCACTCCTTCCCCTGGTCTGTCAGGTATCACTGCGGGTCCTGACCTCGAGATATCCTCTCCAGCTTCTCCACCGAGCTCTCCTACTGCTCTGTCTACCACTCTTGGTCATGGAAAGTGACAAAAGAAAGCTCCTTCTGTTCTCAAGGACTATGTATGTCACACTGCTCAAGTTCTTCCCCCTGCATCTTCAACACCCACCAACAGCTCTAGCGGTCCCAGGTATCCTTTGGCTAATTTTGTATCTTGTAAGTCATTTCCTGCTGCGCACACTCAATTTTTGGATGTAGTTTCTTCTGGCTCTGAGCCGCATTTCTACAAGACTGCAACCCACGATCTAAAGTGGCGTGCAGCCTTGCGAGCAGAAATTGACGCTCTTGAAGTAAACGGTACCTGGACTATTGAAGACTTACGTCCTGGCAAGAAGCCCATTAGCTCAAAATGGGTGTACAAAATTAAATTCAACTCTGACGGGTCTATTGAGAGATACAAGGCCAGGGTTGTGGTTCGAGAGGATACTCAAGTTAAAGGACTTGATTATACCGAGACTTTTGCCCCAGTTGCCAAAATGGTGAGCGTCCGGGTATTCTTAGTAGTCGCCGTTATTAAAAATTGGGAGCTCCATCAAATGGACATAAACAATGCCTTTCTACATGGTGATCTCCATGAAGAAGTATATATACGGCCACCTCCGGGGTTCTCTCTTTCTAGCCCAAATAAGGTTCTTCGTTTGCTCAAATCTTTCTATGGTTTACGACAGTCACCACGCAACTGGTTTGCAAAGCTCTCCACAGCCCCTTACGTTCTTATGGCTTTCTTCAGTCGCATGCTGATCACACACTCTTCACCTATTATAAAAGGGACGTCTTTCTCTCTGTCCTTGTGTATGTGGATGATTTGATACTCGCTGGGAATAACAGTACCGCCTGCTCTTCATTCCAAAAAGTATCTTAACGACTGCTTTAAGCTCAAAGACCTCGGGCCTCTCAAGTATTTTTTGGGCATCGAAGCAGCACGTGGACTGCATGGCCTCTTTCTCTCTCAGCGTAAATATGCATTGGATATCCTCTCTGAATCCAGTTTATCTGCATCTAAGCCCGCTGCATTCCCTATGGAACAAAACCATGGTCTTGCTCTTGCTGGCGGTCCTCTCCTTTCCGACCCAGGACCATATCGACGACTCATTGGTCGCCTTGTCTACCTCACCATCACTAGGCCTGACATTTGCTATGCGGTCCATGTCTTGTCCTAGTTCATGCAGTCTCCTCGTTCCCAACATTGGGACGCCGCACTTCGGGTTTTACGATATCTTAAAGCCACCCCGGGCCAAAGCTTGTTTTTGCCGACTGATAGTCCTCTTCAGATCTATGCCTTTTGTAACTCGGACTGGCCCAGCTGCCCACTCACACGATATTCCGTTACCGGATATTTTGTTTCCTTGGGAAATTCCCCCATTTAATGGCGTACCAAGAAACAGCCGACAGTTTTTTGATCATCTGCTGAGGCAGAAAACCCGTTCGATGGCAGTAACCACTTGCGAGCTCACTTGGCTCAAATCCTTTCTTCTCTCTATTGGCGTTCACCATGATCGTCCCATGAGACTCTTTTGTGACAATCAAGCGGCATTACATATTGCTTCGAACCCGGTCTTTCATGAAAGGACCAAGCACATTGAGATTGATTGTCACTACGTTAGAGAGCAGCTACTTGCCGGCAACATTAGTACCGCACATGTTCGCACAGCATAGCATGTCGCCGACATCTTCACTAAAGCACTTGGGTGTCATTATCTTTGCGGCAAGTTGGGCATTCGAAATCTCCATGCTCCAACTTGAGGGGGAGTATCAACCGGGATTATGCACATGTTAAATAAGTGCTTAACTTTAGAATCTTGACAGTCCATAACAAATGTCATGCACATGTTAAATAAGTGCTTAACTTTAGAGTCTTGACAGCCCATAACAAATGCCATGATCTATTTCCTTCCTTCTTGTATAGCTTAAGTTTTGGGCATAGTTATAGGATTTCCATCCTTTACAACTTCATTTTAGTCCATAGAATTAGTTCTTCAGTGTATATATATAGTGCTACATGTAAATGAGAAACAACACAACAATTGATACCATCTTTTTCATTTCCCTTCATTTATCTATTGTTGCAACTCATGGCAGTACTAGTCCAGAGTCTTCTTTAAGATGCACACGATCCGGTTGACAGTTTTGCATAAATCATAGCTTCAACAGCCAAAAAGTAGGTAATTTTATAGATGGACTTGCTTTTATTTCAATTATCTATCGGGAGGTCTATGCTACTGATAAGGTGGCCGAGAGGACTTCAGTGCACCGAATAAAAAGGTGGTGGGATAAGGGATCCCCTTGCCGGACCCCACAGGATGAAGAGAACCTTGAAGAGGGAGAGCCATTGATCAGCAACTCTACAGAGACCGTGGAGACACACTCCATTAGGGCATGTTATTTTTCACTTTTACCTTTTTATTTTGTAATGATGGCAAAAAAAAATTCAATTTTGTGTTCGTATACATTTTTGTGCTTTTATTTAGAAAAATATGGTCCAAACAATAGAAAACTTTAAGGTGTTTTCACATTTTTTGATCAATTGTAACTCTATGTCAGAAAAAGCTTTGTTCACTCTTTTTCCAACACTTCTCTAACATGTTTATCTTTCCCCCTCTTTTCTCTCTTCTCGTAATTTCTAAATCTACCAGCATCATCATGGCACCATCATACGCCACCGTCCTCACCACTCCTCACCACCCATGACTACCATGGAAAGCATCATCGAATACCAACAACTATTGGATCGTGACCATAATAGTCGTTGCCCACTGAATCTCGACCCACAACCAGTAAAACACCAATAACCACCGGATCGTGACCCACGTGAACCATCATCAAACACCAACAAACACCGGATCCTGACCCACAACAGTCGTTGCCCACCAGATCGCGATCCACAATGATCGTCGCCGAACACCAACAACCACTCCAATGACTTCATTCTGTGTGCGTGTATGCGCACACTCGAGTGACTGGCGAGATTAGTTCACCGAGAGGATCAATCCGCCAGTTAGGGGAACGCTATTAATGGCATGCCACCAGGGCATCAATGCCTCCTCCACCAACCATCGCCATCAATGTGGGGGGGGGGGGTGAAGAGAATCAATGGTGGTGGTGGGTTGGACGGCCCAGATTTAGTAACTATTGGAAAAGAACGGTTGAGATGACTTTGGAACTAGAGCCAGATCTGAAGTAGTGGGCCACCCCCTGTCAAACGTCAGAAATAAAAAGACATTTTAATGGCATCTTGGCAAAACAACGATGTGAACAGTAGGAGTATTTACGAAAATTACAAAAATATTTTGTGAAAGAACGAATACCGATAAGTATAAATAAGCAATATCATGTGAAAAAGGCAACACCAGATACTTTTTAAAAAAAAAGTGTAAAAGAACACGAAGATATTTTCTACACAAAAACAGGAAAACAAAAACACGTAATATGAAAAAAGAAAATAAAAACTAAATATTGAGAATCTTAAAGAGTTGCTTCCCCTTTTCAGAGAGTTGTTTCTCTTTTTTTAGATAGTTATTCGTTAATCTCCTTATTATATCTTAAATCATTGATTCTGGTGCTTTAGTTTATTCTAATTCTAACAAGAAGGTTCACCGGCAACCAAAATATAACATGATTTTGTATAAAGAGAAAATTAGGTCACTTCAATATTGGATAGAAATGGACGTCGATGTGAATATGCTACCTACGTAAGTTGGTTCTTTCCATCCTCTTTGGAAGATGTTAATATATTATTATTATTATTATTATTATTATTATTATTATATAAAACAATGATACAATTGATCGGAGAATAAAAATACTTGTAACCTTCTAAGCAAAGCTAAATCACAATCAGCCACTAGGCAGTAAATTAAGTCATACTGCGATTTCCTAAATTCAAATTAACCAAAAAGAAAAATAAGGAAATAGAGAATAGCAAAGAATCCTCTCAACAAGAATTCCTCTTAGATAAACGATAAGTTTTCGCATCATTGAAACGATTAATGCCAGCTAGTTAAGTTTTTAAAATTCTTCTCATAAAGGGACCCAAAAAAAATGGAAAATCCTACATAGTGCTACACTTGGGGAGATCAAACTGGAGAAACAATTAAAAAAAAAAAAAAGGGAACATTGACGATGAAGATTACAAAATAATAATCCAGGAACAAAAGAGTAACTAATTTTACCACCAACTACAAAAATTTGAAGAGAATACAGCATTCCCTTCCTTCTTCATTTGCCATGAAGGGCTAGTGAAGCACATTTGATGCGAGACTTCTCGTCCTTGATTTTGAAGATGAGAAGAAGTCTTGATGGAAGGCCACCAGAACGAGTCCGTTGTCGCCCGCAAAGGAAGCCTGGCTTCCTCTTACCAAAAGAAGGCATAATATGCCAATTGAGGAAACGGCAAAAAGCCCAGAAACCAAAACTACGTAGAATTATGCAGTTGCTGTCTTGCGAGCAAACCGCTGCAAAGATGTTGGTAGTTGATTGTCCTCGCTCATTTTTCTCTTCTTCCTTTTAGATAATTCTTCCTCCATTTGTTGCTCCAGCAAGGGTCTCTTGGCTCTCTCGATGCCTTGTTGCCTCTTCTTCACCAGCTTACTTGGCTTGTTCCTACCTTTTGTTTTCTTCTTCAGCGAAACGCTTTTGGCAGCGGCAACAGCAGCTTCAATCTCAGCTTCTCTTTCCTGTTTTGTTGGCTTTTCTTTTTTCCTCGCAGACCTCACTGTACCTATCTTTGAAGGGTCGAGCATAATTGCCTCTGCTGGCAGTTTGTCAAGAAGAGAGCGAACCTCCTTCTCTCTGCGCTGTTTAGATGTCTCAAAGGGATTTGCAACCCAGGAATCGAAGTTGGGTTCTCCAGCTCCAGGAATAAGGATTGACGACCAACCCATTGAGTGACCTATACCCAAAACATCTTCATATGGTCGAAAGGACACTTTTTGTATCTGGTAACCTTTCGCCATTGAATGTCCCATATATCGGCTATAATTCTGAGATCCAGAGAAATCTCCTAAAACCTGTATGAAAGATCCAGTGGCAGTAGCAAGCAACCCTTTTTGACTGAAATCCAGGGTCTTTGCATGTCCAGGTAACGTTTGGAGAACCTGAAATTTCCTCAGGTCCCAAAGCTTTATTTTCCTATCCATACCAGCAGTTGCCATAAGGTGGCCATTAGGGTGAAATGCCAAACCTGTGACGGGCCCATGATGACATAACATCTTCACCAGAGGAGCTGCACTGGTAGGCTTCCACATGTTTACTGTACCACCAGAGTGGCCAGAAGCTATCACGCCATTAAAAGGATTCACCTGTAAAACATCAGAACGGCCTAGACCAGTTCGGTAGTTATTTATCATCTCTCCCGTAGTAACATCCTGATAATGGAGCTGCCCAAAGTTATTTATGGATGCCAAGAGGAAATGGTTCTTCAGAAACTGAAGCTTGAGGACTGCGCCATGTTCCTGCAGGACAGAATAAGACACGCTGATGTGTATGGAGTAAACAGGAATTACATGACCATCACTTTATTCCGCATAGTATCCTCTTATCAGCTAGGGGCCTAAAGTGACATTAGTCACTGATCTAAAAAGCAGTAATGACAACTCAACGCAAAAGTGATATAAGTGACTGGTCCCAAACTTCAAATACAAAGGAATACTTTAAGCATCACGAAAAAGCAAGAACATATATATCCCAATATACTCCCATGTTTATCCAGAAGTTTGGCAAATCAGCTGGTAAAGAGAAAACAAACGTACCACTTGCATCTCACAGGTACCTACTATCATGAAAGTCACTTATGTTCTAAAGCAGATGCATCAATTTCAGCAAGAAAAATGATGCCCATCTGCAGTATGACAACCGAAGTCCCAAGCATGCTTCACAATCATGTCAAAAATAAATAAGAGGTTTAACCTTTACGGCTTTCAACGCTGTTCCCTTTATCGTAACTGGAAAAATGAGGCCATGAGAAACCGACTAGCCAACTGCCCTTAATAGGAACAAGACATCAATAGTTGAAGTGCAGAGATGAAATCCTATATTTTTCCTCTTTTAAGTGCAGAAATAAATTCCCATTGATAGGAACAAGACATCAATAGTTGAAGTGCTGGCATCAACTTATCCAAGCATTTGAATTCAATGGAAGTGTAAAGATCATTCAGCCTACGTGCAACGTAAATGTTATTTATATGCGTTGTTAAGATATCAAGGAAACTTATACATTGACCTGCTTGCGGCAAACACCCACTTTCTGCGAAACTTATTAATGGAGCATTTGTTAGATGTGGCAAGAGAAATACCTATTTATCCAGATAAACACCTATTCGTAAAACCACAAAACAATTATCACTTTCAGTTCCAGACTGCATATTATTTGTCATAAAATGCAAAAAGATCTCTCTACCCCAGAATTGTTGACCCTCATTAAGTTGCTGGGAAAATTGTTAAACTACAATCAGAAGTACGTGAGGGGTATTGGAGTGTAGCACAGCACAAAATCGCGGATAAAGAAGTTGCTAACCTTGAGACAGTGGAGTTCAGTGCCATCCCGATTATAAATATACAAGTACCTGCAAAAATATGTCTGCTTAAGTGTTCCTCAAGCAAGAATCAGACTGCTTGCTTCAGAGTATAATTGATCATATACTGCCAGTAGAATCTATCCTGAGCAACTCGTGTCATCTACACTAACGTGATCACATTAACACAACTTTGTAAGTAGACAAAAACGTATTGCGGGATAAACATTTGGAACTCGAGGTACCCTTGCAAAGAACTGAACATTTTTGTTAGAACAGTAAAAGAAATGAACAAAAACCGATTGCTTTAGTTAGAGCTAAAAGAAAAAAGAAGGTAGGTTAAAACAATTAAGAAGGCATTTGTGAGATATGCCTAAAATTGGCATGTACGAAAGGGGCTGGATATCTCATTGAAGCCTTCCATAAATAGTAGAAAACATTTCACAACTCTGTTATGTGAAATCTGCCTTGCATGGCGGAATGGACTTTTTAATACTGGGATACCCCGGACAAACAGGAAAAACAAGGCCCATGGGCTTGCAAATGCTAAATCCTACATGGACACTCAAGAAAAGAAGGTGCCAACACCACCCACCCAAACAAGAATAAATAAATTCTTCGTAGGGAGTTACAGATTCAAATTGAGAAGGCAAACAGAAGAGAACAGAATGAAATTATCAAAGTAGTTTAATATTTACTCAAAGAAAACCCACCAAATAGCTGAACAGGAGCAGAGACGGTGACCAATCATCCATCCATAGAAGCAAAAATAATTTTTGGTCGACTAGTATGATTAAATGACACGACCACATAAATGGCTCAAGAAAGATAGAAGTATTTGAAAATCGCATTAGGAATTTAACTGTTGTGTGACATCATAATAATCTTCTAAATATAATCATCAGCCATAAAATATTACTGATTTACAAGAGGATAATATATAGGAAAAATTCCTTAGTTTACTACATATGGTCACAGGTTTATACTCAAAAATTTCTCGTACATTGCGATGTCAATGATGCAGAGAGAGGAAGAGAGGGGGAGGGAAGGGGGGAGAGAGAGGGAGGGAGAGAGAGAGAGAGAGAGAGAGAGAGAGCATTTGCATGGTTAGGAATGGTATCTAGTAAGGAACAGGTTGTTGTCAGGTGCCTTTTTGATAAAATACGACATTCAAGCTTTGAATGGAAGGATTGGGTAGGCTTAAATTTAAATGGCTATAAGAAGTATGTCGAGCTTCTTTTGGGATGAAGATAGAAAAGAAGGAACTGAGCCAACACCGAGCAGAAAATTGGAAATGATTTCCAATTCAAGACTGAAAAGTAACAACAAATATTATACCGTCACTAACTTTTGGCACATAATAAGTAATAGTGTGCTGCTGTTGTAATGGAAACCCAGGCAAGATGGATCAAAAGGTGTAAACAACTTCTGCGATTGCATCCATGGTCATTGGTCACATGCAAAATATTAAAGCTTAGTTGCACGAAGCGGGAGAGGGGGCGGGGGCGGTGGAATGCAAGTACCTGAAAGAATCTAAGGTTGGGAGCAACATAAATAAATAAATTCTTAAAGAGTATTATTGTTGTTCTATATATCTCACACCTAATTATGGTGTATACACTTTTTTCCTTGAAAATTGTTACTTTGTACTCAACACATCGAGTGGCTACTAGAGTTCTGCTGCAGTTGCTCACTTCTCGAGACATTTCTAGACGGCACATCTCCTATCTACTACTATTAGACAGGGCCAAAAATGAATTGGGGAGAGAGAGAGTGCACTAATTTACAAGCTTTGTTCTCTCGATAAGGGTAGTCAGCAAAAGACAAGGAGGCTTTAAGGTCTTAAGGACGAGGGAAAACAAGAATTGAGTCGAAAAATGCTTGATTTTCAGGTACTCTCTCACTTGTTCCATGCTTCTCTGTCCAGCTGACGGGATCGGGTTCCCATCTTAGCTTGGGACGGATCCCAGGGAGCTCCTAACTTGGGATCGCAAAAGTGAGTTTCCGAGAGAGAAGCGTCACCATATGAAGAGTTTCCTGCTACTAAGAATTAAAAGTTTCTGCATCTTCTTGCACTAATAACAATTAATCATTTTAGAGAAGTACCTATAACAAAGGCAATATGTTTAAAGAGTGAAAGAGAGATGCCTTACTTATTTTGGGCTGCAGCAAAGAACAGCTCATTGTGCAAGAACACCACATCACGGACTGCTTCCCTCACCTAAAAGAACCAAACATTATTACCCAAATTATCACCTTTACGACGCCAGAACACTTTTTCCCTAGTCTCTACCCTTGAGTTGGACAAGCAGATATCATGCAAAGTACCTTAACTCTTAGCCAAAATGGGAACGTTTAGATACAATATGCGAAGTATAAGGAGCATATAAAGCATATACTTGTGTATGTGTATATATGTGCATATATATGTTGTGACCCTTGTGATATGATAGCAGAAAGACTTTTTGACTACATTCGCGTCATTAGTACAAAACAAAGATACCACCATTTTCTTTCAGCAAAAGCTAAAACAATGGCGCTCCTCAAATTGCTTTTGCACCTACCCTGACCTCAGCTATGCATTTAGACCAGACTACATCGGCTACCAAAATCCATCTCTTCCCTACATTGAACACATGTTATCATATATCTATAGAGCACTTTTATCATTTGTAGCTAGATCTCCTTACTCTTAGCGCATAACATTTTCTTTGTCGAGGCATCTAAAAGCCTACATTGAATATGGTGCACCCTCATTTTCTCCTCAATTGAAAAAGCCCCACCGTCTTGCAAATATCCACACTTCTTATTCAATCTTCCTTCTGTGTCTACTCATCCATCTCTTGCAGTTCACCTACAATTTCTTCTTTTCATAAGTAAATTGTATATATTACGAAGGCTGCCGCGGGGGGGCGGGGGGGTGCAATCCTGTATAAAAAGTAGCTAGCTGTTAAGACAACATCCAAATTTGTGCAAAAAATTCAAAAAAATTGTCACAGTTAGGACAAGTAAACAAAAACAAAGATTACAAGATTGAGTTCTTCAGCTTCTCCAGCGAAGGCTCCTATCCTTGAATGCCCTCTTGTTCCTTTCAAGCCACAGTAACCAAAGATGGACGGGTTACATTCCAGAGGTTTGTCTTCCTTCTACCATTTTAATCCTAGATGTGCGTTGCTTCTTACTTTCACAACATTCTGAACCACAGAACCTAGCCGACTGCACTGTGTCCTATAGAAATCTCCTTTCAAATTCACACTACGCCTCAGAAGTACTTTCCCACTTTATCCAGCCCGCTGTTAATTTAAAACTAACATCATACAATACTAACCCAAGACAGAAAATACCCTTCTTAGAAACCTCCAAAATTTTACTTTGTCCTCAATCCTCCTACTAGTCTTGATAAGCTTATACTCGATACAACCTGTCTTAGTTTCACTAACCTAAAGCACAAACTCCAGGTTTTCATTAACCATTATTCTTGCCACACCAATAAACATCATCTCATCCTGCTACTAACATACATCAAAGTACCCCGTCCTCTAAACTCCACATTTTCCCACTATTCCTGGCACACCAATTAACATCATCTCATCCTGCAAATAACAGAATAAAGTACCATCCTCTACATTTTCATTTATGACTTGGTTGATCCCTGCATAAGTGCTTTAGAAATTTTTACTCCAAACATCATGCGACTCTAATCAGCAAGCAACATTTTTTGCCCAGCTCTACAATAGAAAAGGTCAAAAGGCACTTCACTATATTGCCCTCAATGACAAACGAAAAAGGCACTTCACTATATTGCCCTCAATGACAAACGAGCAAGGTATCTCCAGTTTAAGCCAGCTAGTTTACGTGTCTAAGATATTCGTGGTTGTGGTCATCTTTCTGCTGCTTAACAAGATTATCAAAACTACCCTGAAAAAAGAACTAAGTTGCTTTGCAGTAAGATAAACATTTTCCTTTTTGGGCAACTTAACTAATTACACCAAAAGCCCCCAAAGGGGTTAAGAGATCAACATACTAACAATGCAGCTGCGTCTATACAAACAGGTTTCCTGTCCAAAGCCCAGTAACGGCACAAGTAGAGCCTTCAATAACTTGTCCATGCAAAAACTTAGGCAAAGGTGTCAAGGAGGGTTTGAAGGTTAGCACCAACAGGCGAGAGAGAGACAGCTGTGCTTTTGATAGTGTGGAGACTCCTATAGTTCTATCCTTCATCTGCTTTTTCTCTTCTTGTCTCTCCTTTTCTTCTGGCTCAAAAAAGACTTTCCAGGAATTTGTGGAAGATTTTCACGCAAGTCCAGCTACTTTAACTAAAGTCCAGCTATGTAATTTTGTGATCACTTTTTTTCCGTTGTTATTTGCTTACTTTTATGGCTTGAGGCACTTTCTTGGTGTGCTCACCTATCTATTTTTGCTTGCATTATAGTTGCTCCCCTCCCCCCACCACGCTTCTAACTAATCCAACATATGAATCTTGCAAAGTCCTCGTGCCAATTGCTTGATATGATGATACAGAATGCATCCTCAATATTTTAGTTAATAAGATTTCCTGGTTTAAAAGAGCATATTAGAGAGCAGATAAGATGTGTTTCCATGGACCATAGACGAGATGAAAAATTCTACACATGGAAAGGTAATCACATGTATTTCCACATCAAAATCTATTAAATAACATATTAACTGCTTGAAGAAAAAAGCCAAAATCAGTTTATGCTTTCAAATGAAACATAAAAAACGACTTTTAACCAAAAAAAAAATATCTGATTCGTACATCTTATATCATCATATAAAAACCATAGATCCTGGTGGCCAACAGTTTCAAGCCTTCTAGAAAAGGAAAGCATTGTTGGCATTATTGGAACTTGAAGGTTTATATCGGTTTAGTCACAATTCAAAGGATAACCTATGTAGATGGCTGTGAGCTGACAACATACCTGAAGTTCTTTAATTACGCCCAAATTTTGCAAATCTATGATGGCTAGATGGCCCTTGTGTCCTGCTGCTGCCATATACCGTCCGCTTGAGGTGAAGTCCAATGTGTATGGACCAAAATCTGCTCATATAAGTTAGTAATTTGATGTAGTTATAAAAGGAAAAACAAGCTAATCATGTCCTGAGAAGAATAATCAGAAAAAGGAACTCATATAAGAGATACAATGGGCGAATGGGGGTTATTTAGTGGCGTAGCAGTAATTTTGGTGGTAGTTATCAAATTTCAAACTTCATATGTGGTGGAAGATGAAAGGGAAATGAGATTAGACGGAGGGCCATTTTGGCTCAGGTTCACACAAAATATCTGCAAGGAACTTCCAAGACCGAGAACTTCACGTGTAGATTTTGGACACAGGACTTCCTGCACAGCAGATGGACCGTCTTTGGTGGAAACCTAAGAAGAGAGCATTTGCCAAAAATAGTAACAACAATAAAGAGGGTCTTCACAGTCTGGTCTACTTATGCTGCTTCATGTGCTAGGCTGGGTGGATTTTTCCTCGAAGGAATATATGGAAGCAGTATGCATCTCCAAAGATAGTGTTCTTTGCTTGACTCATAGCTCCATTTTGACCTGGTTGTGCATTCTTCAGACCAAGTTGATGATAACCACATCCTTCAATTTATGGAGAAGATGGGAGACTTCGAGTAGTTGCTGATTTTGATGAGGTCACGGGAACTAGTTTGCCAGGTAGTGTGCAGCGACTGCAGTCTATAGAGGCTTATTGTTTTCCACTTGTTGGGGTCCAGAAGGTGATATGGAGAACTAATGGGGACATGTCGAGGGGACGAGGAGGTGCTAAGGTACCTAAGGAGGTGCTTAAGGTGGTGTAGAGAGGCACCATAATCCCTGCTGTAGTCCATTAGGAGCGATAGAACAGGAGCATTTTTTACAGAGTTCACCTTCATACATTCTCTTGGTCTCCTTATACGTGACTCAAGGATGCTTTCCTGATTCAGCCATGGCATATGTCGCTTTGGGTGATGAGTTCAGCTGCAAGGTTTGAGTTTAGTTATAACTTTTGCATTCATGCCATGGTGGTATTATATGTCGCTCACGCTCAGGCTTGGTTGGCTGTTCATATTTTCCTCTATCTGGGCTAGGGGTTATAGTCGACGTCAATTCAATATTACTATTTATGATATGCATACAAGATGTTTTGGGGAGATTTTACTCATTGGTGTCAATTAGCAAAAAGCGCATTTTATTTCAATGGGCCCAGGATACTTTTCCAATCGTGGATAAGAAAAACCATTTCTTCACAAATCCGGTTCAAAACTACAAGCTAAAAGATAATTGCACTAGAAAAAAAGATCTCTTCTTCCTTCGTATCTTCCGAGATTAAGAAGTTTGGCAGAAGTTTGATATCTTTATTTCTGTCTTTCAAGTTATAATGTAGAATCACCAAAAACTATAATGATCGAGTGACGTTGCTTCTTCGGCTTGAAACAAGGAATCATTCTTCTACCCTTTCCCGGAAGTCAATGAATTTTTTACCATAAAGAATTTCCCCTCCTTAGTAAATTGGCCTTTTTCATATAAATTCCAATCTCTGTATATGCCTAACGTAAGATACCAAGTTATGTGGTGGCTCTAGGGAATAGCGGAGTGCCTAGCAAGTACGTTGATGAGATTAAGGATATGTATGACAGGCAACTTAAATATGAGAGCAACAGATGGGCTTCATGAATTGCGATTGGGCCCCACCAAGGATCAGCTTTAGGCCCATATCTTTTTACTTTGGTTATGGACAAGCTTATGTTACTTGCAAGTTATGTAGTTTTAATGGATGAGACTAGAACAGGACTAAACATTAAGTTAGAGTTATGGAGAAGTACTTTAGTAGGAATGCAATTTTAGCAAAACTTTTTGGAAGTCCTGGAGCTAGTAAATATCGACGGTAAGGCCGCATATTTACCGCTTTTTTTCTTTCTCTCATTACCGAGAGACTGGACTGAATCAAGTTAAGACTGGATTAGTCTGAAGCAATAATTCCAACTGCAATACCAATATCCAATGTTCGGAGCTATAAGCCTCAAGAGACTAACTAATTGGAAAAGATAATTTTGGTTCCAACAAACTGGTAGGGATCTTCGCCAAACCCCCACCATCCCAGGTGTTTTTGCAAAAAAAGAGAGGGAGAGATTGACGAGGATGTTCTATTTCTGGGGTTCTGTGGTGGTAACATTCATATCAAGTTGAAAGGAAAATTTTATAGAACAATAGTGAGGCGAGCAATGTTGTATGATTCAGAATGTTGGCAACTAAGAAACACTGTACACATAAGATGAGTGTAGACGAAATTTGGATGCTTATGTGAATGTGCGGCCATACAAGGAGGGTTAGAATAATAGATGAGGATACCCGCAACAAAGAGGGTTAGAATAAGAGATGAGGATACCCGCAACAAAGCAGAGGCGACGCTTATTGGGGGAAAATAGAGGGAGCAAAGCTTGAGATGGTTTGATCATATTCAAGGTAGGTCCATACGTACACTTTCAGAAATAATTTTTTCATTTAATAACAAAACTTTTTGTTTATTCAACTAGACTACTCTCTATTTCTTACATAAGTAAACCCTTCCATCAGAAACATGAAAGATGGTGCAACTTGACTACATTCAAAGCCAAAAACAACGAAGTGTGCAAGGGCCCAAACTTTTAGAAATAGGTGCCCCTTCCAAATGGACTTTGCACAATGCAAGCCCGGCGAAGCAACATGTTTTCATTGTAAGTGAAGAACTAAGATAACTTTCTATTTTCATCTTTGTCAATAACCAAAGAAGCTCTCCCCATAATTGGCTACACCTTTCAGGAAAAACTCAACCACAATGGCTAGATACTAGCTTTTCCTCGCATATTGTTCTGCGAGTAGCCAAGCGCAGCTTAACCAGTTCTTTGGAAAAGCGAAAATCACAGCAAGGTGAACAGCATATGCAACCCCGGTAAGATTACGTCAAAGAGTACTATCTAAAAGATTTTCAAAAAGAACTTTGATTGGTGGTACATAGAAAAACTAATTATAATCAGAATGCGGCATCAACCTGGTAAGACAATATCATATTGTTTTTTTGAGCTTGAGATATCTACTTCACGAGCGATTGTATCCTGCTTGATCCTCCATGTCTTCTCTATACCTTCAGCATCCAGATAGCCCCCCTCTGTTGGCATAAGCCACTGAAAAGGAAAGGTCATAAATCAATCTTCTGAACCACATAAATGGTACTCCACGGAAAACAAGATGAACTATAAGATATTCAAGATCCTATTGAACAGGTTATCATCCATCATGGTCAAATACGGCAACACATCGAATGTTAGAAATTAAACTAATTCAAGCTAAAGAGCCTTTCCCATTCAGAGAATCAAAGTTCCTTTGACTGGTGTGCAGATTTAAACAAAGATTCTAACTAATGACGCACAAAAGGAGGGGCGATGTTATACCCAATGGACGCTGCATTTACAAAATAGAAGGAAGAGCCAATCATCTTATCTTGAATTATTCAAGAGCTGAATAACAGCGGTTGCTTTTGATTGAATTTATATGAAGAGTTGAGGATGCTGTAAGTCAAAGAGAGTTCTTGCACTACAATATACGCCCAAAAAGGGACTTCTTCTTCTTAGTGGGAACTTTATGCCCCTGGTGGAGAAATTGAGGGGCAAGAGGCCTGTAATATGGAATAAGGCAATTGGTCAGGTTCCTTGATTTTGAAAGTGAGGAGAGTTTGGTGCATATAGGGGAGTTACACTTTGCCTCTATACTCCCACTGGAAAGGGACCTGAAAATTACTTTTGAATGGTGTGTAGATTTGAAAAAGGAGACAAACTAATGACACAGCTCTTTATTCTCTGGCGATGAGTGGGACAGCTGATCGATAAAAGCATGTGGGGACTGGCTCCCACTTGACTTCGTACTGTCCACAGAGGGATAAGGACCGTTATACCCAATCAACGCTGCATGTACAAAATAGAAGGAAAAAAACAACCACCTTATCCTACATTATTCAACAGCTAAAAACAGCGATTACTTTTGCTTAAATTCATGAGAAGAGTTGGAATGCTTAGGTCAAAGAGAATTGTAACACTATAATAGGGAGCCAAAAAAGGGGTCTCGTTGGTGGCAACTTTATGCCCTTGGCGGAGAAAATGAAAGGGCAAGAGACATGTAAGTTTGAAGAAGGCAATTGTTCAGGTTCCTCTGTTTTTGAACGTGGGGAGAGTTCGGTTCACAACGGGTTTTTCTTAAATTATGGCAAGAAATAGATCGTCTCTCCTTTCTCTGGAAAAGGCACTTAAAATAGATGAAGTAACACTTGAACTTGATAGTTCGTTACACAATTGCTTAATCGGTAGATTGGAGCATGGTCTAGATCTGAAACACGGGGAGTAATTGTTGATCATTTCTACTAACTTACAAATGCTGTTTGATAACATATATAATCTCGAGTACCAAAGCTTTTGTTACCTTAGTGTTCATAATTATACACGACCTTTCCAGGTAGGAGAATAAAGAAGAATTTTTGTGGTGCTTTCCTCCATTTACAATGTTTTATTCTCACTATACACTCCACATAGGAAGTCTGCAGCTTCTGGCTTTCAACTCTTTATAAGCATTTCTACATTGACTTTATCCCGATGAAAGACAGAAAAGTACAGCAGAAATTAGAAACAAATAAATTGAGCTTTCTTGAACAAAAACAAACAAAAATTGGCAGGATACGCTGTATGCAGAACAAAAAAGGAGCCATATCGTTCAACTGTGAGACCAAGAAAAAGTCACCTTCTCAGCCTTGGCAGCAGCTTTTGCGGACTTCCCATATAGTTCTTCTCTGACAGCAAGCTGACCCTTCAACTTCTTGTCTTGTATAACCTGTAAATACATAAAGTTGTCAGGAGACTCATCCAATGTGTCCCAGGAAGTAACCACAATAGTTCATACCTCCAGATTGGCACCTTCGCCTCTTAGATACTTTCTCACTTCATTATCTGTAACGTCAGCAATCTCCTGCAAATAAAAGTTTGTCCATCACATTTAGTTTCTTATATAAATCGTTAATGCAGCCAAGAGGAATAATAATCACTAAGCCATTGTCAAACGAAAGAACGACACATTTAAACCAAAAGATAGAAGAGTGATCTGAAATTTGTTGCAAAGGTCACAATCTATAAGATTCAAATAAAAGCTGAGAAACAGACTAAACTGTAGTCACCTTTGCACCAAGTAAATCAGTAAACAAGGTGGAAAAAAATGAGGATATGCTTACGCCACACCCTTTAAACTAAAGCAGGGATTCACACATAATAGAAAGTATGGAAGGAAACTCTAGGATCTAAGTGTTTACAATAACTAGGACCAAATCCAAGTAGTTAGAATGCAAGTTCAGCTAGCGCTACAAGATTTCGGGTCAATCACCCGCAGAGAAATATAAAATTCGGGATGACATTAATCATAGAATTGGAGCAGGGTGGTGGTTTAAATGGAGAAGTGTGTGCGCTATTTTATGCAATAATGCTCGAAATACTGTGTGTGGCAGAGCTAGGGAAGTTATGTGAGACGACAAAGGACAACAAGAATGGAACGCGTTTGAGACAGAAGTAGAACCAATAGAAGACAAATCGAATGGGGTCCAATTATATTGCTTGGACATGCATGAAAGACCCATAACCGCACCTCCTAGGGTCATTGAAAAGGCTGAAAGATCTAAAAACTTAATTTGGCCCTATGAGAGTAGAATGGTGAATAAGGACTAGAGTACCCAACCAAACCTACCAAACCTAGGTGGCTAAGCTGAGGTGAAAGGGGTGGTACGTTACAGCCTTTTTCTTCATTGTCAGAGTAAGTCCTCCCAAGCTAATATGCGTGATTTTGCATGTCCTAGGAAGCTCAGACTTGAGATTGCCAAGGCACGATAAGAGAGAGGTTTCTAGTGGAAGGCCCAGCGGTGTAACTAAAACACATGACGGGCACGAGAGAAAACCATCCGAGATACCCAAGGCAATGTCCATAATATAGCTGCATTTAACATGCAGATACAAAGCTCCAAGTGGGGCTGCTGGTTAGTCAAAACCTACTAGATTGGCAGAAGAGATCATGATAATATGGCAAGGGATGCTTAGGTGCAACAATCGAAATTTCTCTTGTGACACTAACTTCTGGTCCAGAGGTCAAGAACCGTAATGTCACAGGCCGACAGTTTAACAGCTGGGTTAATGCATTTGTATGGTCTCAACAAATTTAGAGATATGTCCAAAGCGAAAATAGATACGTTTGTCCATTCAGCTGTCGAAGCTGGCGATCCCGTCCGGCTTTAAGATTATTGTGTTTCCTCTCTTTCCAGTTCTGGTCAACTGTGATGAGTAGCTAAATGATTTCATCATCAAAACTTTCAGCATAACATAGCACCACAAGAAATTCCATCATACTTAACTGAACCTCAAAGACTGTGTTTCTAACTATAGCACCATATGCGGCTTAAATTTATTGACAAATGAGTGATACAATTATAGAGCTTGGAACTGAACATTTCGTATAATGCTTATAAAATATGCAGTTCTCAATTCATGTTTCAAATGATGCCTAACTGATCGAAATTGATAATGGTGTTTGAGCAAGTACCTCTTCCGTAACAGGAGCGAGCTTGCGAGGAGTACCATTCTCTTGTCTTACCCCCATCTGAAAGTTTAGAAGCTTTGAAGACGAAAAACTGCAGCAGGTCCACAATCCATGTAATTACTAACATAATACAAATGAATATATATGTAATAATAGATCTATATGTAATAATAGATAATAACAAAAGGAAGAAACGCAAAAAAATGCAATGGTAGCTTCTTTGCACGACACATCATCACTTGATGTTTTCAATGTAAAATAGAATTTACAGAAACTATATCCTAATCATAAAAGTGCTGCTAGAGGTCTCCAATATTATCTTGGATGGGGTCCTTATGTTTTAGGTTACCTAACTTAGCAATTTCTATATTGTTAAAACTCTACCTAACAATATAATAACCTATTATGACTTAATTTTGACCATTATATCCCCGAAAACATCTTCTAATATGAAAATAAAAATCCATAGATCCAACAAGCAAATAACGTATGAGCTTTAGAAGTAAAAAAAGAAAAAAAAATGGTTTAACAATTCATTCATAGTTATATATATAAATCATCCGTGATTGCCTACCTACAGCAGGGATGTTGAAAAGCCATTCCAGCAAGCACCAAGGAAGATGTCAACAGAGCTCACATTGCTCATCAAGGAAGTAATCGAGCGTATTTGAAGCTGGAACTAGCACCGGTCGATAATATATATACAGGACGGAAGTCCACTCACACCCGGGATAAGGAGCGATCCTTAAGATCAGAGTCCCTTCATTTATGTGGTTGGTACTTCTGACCAATAGTGGCGCTTTACTCCCGGCAGTGATGAAGGTTGGTTGCGAGCTATGGGTGGGAAAGTGTCATCCCAGTGAAGAAAGACAGACCATAATCAGTTCAGATAAGTATATATTACACAGCTTTTAGAACACTTTTGGTCAAAAATTAAAAGGGTTTTTTTTTTTTTTGGGGGGTATGGGACTTCATGACAAAAAAAGTAGTGCGGCTATATTTTTGCAATTAATAAATTTTGCAACAATAATAAGGCTTATCTGTAAGTTGAACTAGTTAAAGTGATTGAAAGTTGTACACTAAACATATTAGTGCCTCTAAAGTTCTCCATTTGGTCTTGTTTACTGAATATACCCTGTTTTGCAGAGATCTCCATTTGGTCTTGTTTATTGAATGTAACCTGCTTTGCAGGATTAATAAGGGCCATAACAATAAGCCATATACAATAAGAAAGCTAATTCTTAAATTTTTCTAAAACTGTACCTAATGAATAGAGTAACTTATCAAGACTTGATTTGACTACCGTGTCCTTGAAAACACTCTCTAATACAAAGATAATAATCCATATGCTTAAACAATGAAAATAACATGTGAGATTCATAAGAAAAAGATTAATGTTGCATTGATTAAAATTTAAAATATACAACGTAGTGATTAAAAAAAATCATTTATGAAGGTTTAAGAAGTGTGCATATAACTCCTACACGTGTAGCAGTACCATCACTAAAAAAAAATGAGGACAAAGTATTAGTTATCTTGATCAAAGCCTTAGACCCAACTCCCAGAAGAAAGAGATCGCATGTTTCCCCTTCCTCCTGGCTCCTAGTCATCCTGTCGTCTTCTTTTTTCCATCCAGAGACCTAGCCATCACCACCGACGTTCATCGCCACCACTCCAGACAGCGACGTAGATACGTACCTGGAACATATCCTAGACCTATCATAGACATATCCCAAAAGGTAAGTCTTCTGAAACTGCTCGTCGCCAAACGTTGCCAGTGGTCCCAGGTGGTCGTGCTCGTTCCTTCGCAGCCGTGTTGCTTTCTCTTTTTATTCTCTTCAAGAGTTCAAGCCCTTGATTTACAAGATATGTCTCGTTACTTTTAGGTTTAAGTATATCTGTAATAATTTATGCTCTTGACCCACGAAAATTCTGTTTTCACGCTTAAGTATACTCTTTATGTTTTGGCCCCTGAAAATCCTCTTAAAAATTACGTTTTTACCTTTAAGTAGCCTATATGCACCCACGTCGTATCCTAGCCATATCCTCAGCACACCCGGTATTTCAAAACTTAAAATAATAATTCAAAATTCCAGAACATGCAGCCAGTGCGCAACCAAGCCGCAACCGACAGGCACCAGCAACCGATGCTGGTACTTCATCCATTTTGGCACACCCGTGCTTCATCCATTCTGGCGCACCCATGCTTCATAGCTATACGTAGACCACTCCATCCCCCTATCTCATTAACTTAAATCGAGCTGAATGGATGTTGACACTAGCAAAAAACAAAGGGGAGCTACGCAGGTTTTACGGAATCCCAAGCTAACACTAATACACACCCAAAAGGGAAAACCGCCTAAAAGCACAGCGAACCTTACATGGCCTACCCTACAAGAACTGTAAAATGAAAGCAAAACAGATTCATGAACTCAAGATCCCTCTTGTCCCAAGACAATAGGAAAGTAGCAGCAAATTCGATTCCAGAAATGCATCATCAGATCATGAATTACTTATATAGAAGCTAACTTCAGGCTTGCATACATATGATTAGAGCATCAGCTCCTTCACTTCGGACCATAGGTACAAACTACCAGCATATGATAGTACAAATAAGACGATAGCACCAAGAAAGCCAAGCCTCTCAATCACCAGTCCAGAGAAAAAAAAATGGGATCCTGAACGTAGTAAGAAGAACAGCCACACACCGAATTTTCGTTCAAAAACCAATCAGAATACATAAAGTCTTTGCCTATTGTCAGAAGAATGATGCAACCCACAAATTCCCAGTGTCTATACGACAAAAATCAAAATTCAAAAGAAGGAATCCCCAATATATGTGAAGACATCAACCTAGGCTCATAAAGTCATAGTAGAACTTCTTCCATGAATATTGCAAACTGGTTATCAGAAACAGGAAAAACTAATTCAAACTAATGTAATGGAGATTCGTGTGTTATATGAGGCACTCATCCTCCTATATCATTTCATCATCTAGAGATCATCATGATGCAATTCTGGGTGCCTAAATTAGATGATTCTTAGTTGCCTTGTGAGAGCGTGCACACATTACACATAAACTGCCACCCACCACCGATGCAGTACGAACCCAAACTGCCCCCCACAACAGCCACAGAACATGCTCAAACTGCTACCCACCCGCACGTACCCCCCCCCCCCCCCAAACACACACATTCAGCAGCAATTTAACACGTAAATAAACACCTATCATTAAGAAAAGTGAAAACCAGGCTCCAACTTAATTCAGTCAACAACTCGCATATATCAGCTGCTCCCTTCGGAAAAAAACACAAACCCCAAGACAACACAAAAACAGAGCATGAACCCTCAGAAAGACAAAAAAAGAAAAACGAAAAAGAACAAAAAATTTAAAACATAAAAGTTCGACCATGACACGGGCCAAAATGTAAATCATCACGAAAACCCATTTACACAAACTCAACCAAAATAGCATCAAGAAGACAGCAAAATAAGATAATTGAGTTCAGAGAAATATTACTTGATTAGAGAGAGGAGAGAGATACTACCGAGAGAGGTGGAGCTAGCGACGGCGAGAAGTGCTGCTGGCGAGAGTCACGGTCGAACTCGAAGGTGGTGGAGTCGGGAGTCGAAGGTGGAGAAAAGCTGAAAAAGTGGAGCCCCGCCAGCGACGGCGATAGGGTTTTGTGTTCGGTTACTCCTTCTGCCTATTTGCCCCGTCAAATTTAAAGTTTTGCCTTGGTTCGGGACTTTGGACTACGAAAAGAATTAAATATAAAATTATTCCCATAATATACACAGTTCATTTTGATATTTATAATTTTGATTATAAAATTTCATCCGTCTTTACTAAAATTGCGACAAAACTGTTTCTTATCACAACTTTCTTTTCTTTTCAAGAGTAATAATGTCATTTTAATTAAACTTGTCCCTTATATATAACAAGAGTAATATGTCATTTTAATTACGTATAAGTAAATTAAATTAAAACAAATACTTCTTTTTATAATTATATATTTTTTTAATTATTTTCACACCCCCACCGCCACTTGGACCTTGTCCCTCTCCGGTTGCACCACCAGTTGCATGACAGCGTTGTAACCACTAGCAAACACACGGTGCATGAACCGCGAATGCCATCAACCCCACCACACATCAGCTGCAACCTCCATCATCATTGAACCTGCAACAACCCCAAAGCCAAACCCAGAATTGCCACCGGATGCTAATGGAGGATCTAGTATAGAAGTTTCTCAAGGGTTTTATCGTCTCAACACTCGATCAAAATATCAAGTCTACAGCTAAAATGAGTTAGGACACAAAGGACCTCATTAATTAACCCCTTAAAGTTCCTAACTCTCTTAAGAAAGTTTGACAAGTAGGCCTGGGCAAAACTAAGTTGATTTTGCCAGAATTTTAACTCTATAGTTTTTATTTGCGCAAAGTATTTCCAGATGATATCCGCCTTAACTCACTTGCAATCTCGGCTCTTCGCTGGTGACCGATGTCCGTTTTCCTTCCGATCTAGGCATTCGTTTCTGCCTCGGCCTTTCCTTCCCTCCCATCTCGTCTCCCTCCCCTGCCCTGTCACTCAGCTGGTTATGCCATCGGGTTGCCTGTCCCCACGCCCCAATTTTGCAGGCCGGCCTAATTATGGTTTGAACAAGCCTTTCTTTGGGCTGCACTGGCCATAATTAAGGTTTTCCTCCCCTGTTACAACGACAGCTTGGCGGACAGATTTGCCCTCTCCAGAGGCCAACTACTGTTGTTCCATACTCCCATGACCTTCCTCCTCTAGTCACCTTTCTACAAATCTAGATCTGACGATGGTGCCACTCTTCCCACGGTGATGGCTGTGAGGTAGGAGAAGAAGAGAGAGAGAGTTTGACTAAGAGAAACGGGGGGAGGTTGACGGCTGAAATGTTGTGGTGGTGATGAAGAGAGAGAGGGATTTTAAAAAGAATGAATAAAAGAAGATTATTAGAAAAATAAAAAAAAGCTTTAATTTGATTTAATTTTACGTAATTAAAATGACATTATTACTCCTATTATATGCACATGCACGGCACATGATTATTTAGAAGGGTATTTTTGGAAGAAAGTAGCAATAAAGAACGGCTTTGTCAATTACAGGGTACATTGTAACTAAAAATATAGATACAGGGACTGAACAGCAAACACGTGTATATTACATAGAATAGTTTTGAATTTAAACCTTCTGAAAAATCACATATCTTGCTATGTCAAATATAAACTCTACGTCTCTTAATACAAAAAGGCAACTATGCCCTTACAAATTTTGAATTGTACTAATTCATTAAGAGTAGTAGGTAATTTCAACTTTAAATAGTTCAAACCCTAATGTCCATTTTTTCCACACCCCCAGCTCAGATAACAGCGAGAAAGCTAGATAGGACTACCCCCCCCCCCCAAACAATTGCCCTTGAGTCCAACCAATAGTTCGTTAGATCCTCCCGGTGGTTCGTTGCATCCTATCGGCATGGTCGAGAACAGGATCAAAAGACTCTGGTGAAGACAAAAGAGAAAGTGTAATGGTAATTTACAATGACAGGATGGAAAAAAGATGGTGGTGAAAAGGAGATGCCTCGGACGCCGACATGGTGGAGGAGGAGATAGCCGTCGTGGCAGTGGAGGCAGATCATCAGCGTTGAGGTAGAGGCAGGAGAGAAAATGATGGTGAAGATTAGGTTTTGATTTGAATTGAAATGACTAAGTTACCCTTAGGGGCATATTTGTCTTTTTAATTCTATGCCATAAAGGGCAGAGCAACACATCCGTCTTGCCCTTGGATTATTGTATGTGTTATTGATACCCATTTGGTTCCCCTTACCAAGCAATTTGAGTTCACCTATTCATTTACTTTATCCATTACTACATATAAAAGAGGTGATTAGATGTTTTGGCACCCTTGAACCTTTGTTTTATTAGTATAATTGAACAATTTTTATTATTGTGTATTCTTCATTTTTGTAGTTATTATTAATTAAATAATAAGTGGGTTTTGTTATTAATTAGAGTTTATTATTAAGCTTAAACCTAGTAATGTGAGTTAATTAATATAGTCTAGTCCAATTGATAAGTGTCTAAGTCCAATTGTCAAGCCTAGTGGTCTTGTCCAGACCAGTAGTTCAATTCAGTCTAGCAGTATAGTGTAGTCTAATGGTCAAGTTAGTAATTGGTCCAGTCTGATCCAATTATGTCAAGTCGAGTCCAGTGTCTAGATTTTATTTTATTTATTTTGTCTTGTCTTGATAATTTAGGGAAATATTCTATGAATTATCCCTGATACAAAGATTAAATCAATAATCTATATGGTTAGAGGTGATAAACCCGAATCTGGTACATTCCATCTGCAAAATCAAAGATAATTACTGAAATTATAGTTAGATAATGCCTTGAAATTCGGGTAAAAACATCTTTAAATTATGAAATGAACCAGTCGATTAGTTTACTTTCGCTAATCTACGATTTTTATCCAATATTCTGACTTATCACTATCTTGCAAATTAGCATTGTCAATCTTATCAAATTTTGTACCCCAAAGCTCTATAAATAGGACCCTTAGCTTTCATTTTCATGAGTCTCCGACTTTGGGTCAAAAAACTTATTTTCTTCAGAGCTTGTTTACCATTTCTCTGTAAAGTGATATCCTATCTCTCTCGAGAATTTTAGCCATCCATATTCTCTATAAAAGTCTTTTTTTTTTGTTTGTCTTTTGCATCATGAATCATTTGGAGAGCGTTCTCAAGTCTTGCAGACGAGCTACTTCAAGAGGTGATTTTAATAGCTTTTTATTATTAGCATATAAAATCACATAGAAATATTTCTCATTCCCATGATCATATTTCTATTACAAAATCAAAAAGAATATTTTACATTTCTCAGTATAAATCTAGGACTGAAATGTACATTATTTTTTCTAGGACCAGAGTCGAATTGCGGTGGTTTTGATTCTAGTTAGTCCGACTAGATACATAGGCCATTCGACCCCCAATGTCGAGTTCAAGCCAATAACATAAAACTCAGCTTAGGGTTAGATTTATTGCATTTTACATGTCATGTGTTTTAAAAGGTAAAAATGAAGAGGAAGCCGAAAAGATACAGCGAGTGCCTAACACCTTCTACCGTATAACTTTGTCCCCGAACCCATTTTCCTATTTTCGATAGATTAGTTGTCCTTTGGGCACTTTAGGGTCATTTTCGGGTTTTTCTGACTCCTCAAAATTCTTTTTATTGGGGATTTTTTTTGAGGCGGTTCACTACAATAGCGATTCTGCTGGGGACTAAAAACTAAGAGGACTAGATTTGAAAAAGTGTCTACTGATTTTTTTAGCCTTGTTGTATTTGTTAACATTGTATCTTACAATGAGTGTTTTGAAAATGATTGGAAATGAATATCTTGATAACTTATAGAAAGGGATTGAGTTGAAACTCTTCCCCACATTGTGATCAAACTGTTTGTGGTTATCTGAAACCGTTCGCCATATTATGATCAAACTGTTTATGATTATCTAAAACCCTTCCCCATATTGTCCTTGAAGTGTCTGTGTTCATTTTGAAATCCTTTGGAAAATTATCATTGTATTCAAAATGATGGCTTTGAAAATGATCTTCAAATGATTGTTTTGGTGTTTGTTTATGATTGTTTACTATCGTTCTGGAAGATCATCATTGTATTTGAAAATGATATTCAAATGATCGTTTTGGAATCTTTGAAAAGGATCCCAAATGATCATTTTGGTATCCGTTTATGATTTTTAATGTTTGTTTTGGTATCTACTTGTGAAGTTTATGACTGTTTTGGTATCTGTTTATGATTGATTATGATCATTTTGAAAATCATCAAACTATTTATATTTGTTTGAAATATTTTGAAAAAATTATCATCGGATGGACTTTTAGATCTTTTTGTAAATCCTTTGATTGTTCCTTAAGTGATCTTACTGAGCTCTCGAAAGCTCACATTTCATTTTATTCCCTTTTGCAGGTAATGATAAGTTGTAGAATGCTCGCGAATGAGTTTAGAGACTGTGTTAAATTCTAGAGTGCCCATCATGTTAACTAATAAGATCCTACGTGGGTTGATACGTTGTCTTGTAAATAACCTAAGTTTGAGTTTTGGAAGTTTAAGTTAATTTTTTTTATTTTATGTATTTTGGAAGATTTGAATTGATGTCTATTTAGAAGCTTTAGAGTCTATATCAGAATATGGTCTGATTTGATACAATGTGCTAGCTGGTTAGCATGCTCCGGGAGTTCGAGGTGACGGAGTTCCGAATTTTCGGGTCATTACATCGGTTGATGATAAGAAATCTATCGGCAGTTATGAGATTTTTTTGAGTTCCAATCTCGTGTCACGGAGTGCTCGTAAGCAGAGAAGGTTGCATGGTGTTTGCACCAACAACTAATTTTCTCACTAATGACTTCATCTTTGATTAAACGCCTCTAAATGGCATTCACTTTTTATTATTAATTCTAAAGAGATAATGAAAGATTCAAATAGGAAGTGGAAGAAATCAACTTATAAAAATGTATTTTTATTGACAAAGGATATATGTGGTTTGTTACTTATTAGTGAGTAGTTATTTCTAAGTGGATAGTTTATCTTTAAGTGGATAATTTGTCATGTAATGGTAGTTATTTTCTACAAAGTCTTTAGTATAAATGGCAGGTGAAAGAAAGAGCAACGAATCAATCATCATCAACCAGAAAAATCAAGACTTGAAGTTTTTTCCATTTTTTCCCTTTGTCTAGAGGCTTTTGCTGCCTATCAATAGGGATTTCAGTTTCTTTTGTAAACATTCATAATCAATTGAAAGTTCTCTTTGTCATTTACGAGCGTGCAGTCTTTTACTTGCAATTTCATTTATTTGTTAAAGTTTCTCACTTTCAGGGAAGTCCCCAGGCCTTAGGGGCAAAAAAAAGATCCCACACTTATAAACGATTGTGCCGCAGGTGTACAAATCAATTGTGAGTTTGCCCAGCAGCGTAAACATTAGCACGCCCAGTGGGACCCCTTTTAATTTGAAAGTGAGAAATGCCAGTAATATGTTTCCAAGTAATTCCTTGGAATTTCAAGCCCGATTTGATGAATTAAGAGCCAATTTCTGGGTAAATTTAAAGAAATGCCATACTATGGCATCATTATTGCCTAAAATTTTTTAACCATTGTCTCTTCATTTTTTATGAAGTCAACAGTGGATGATTTAATGGAATTTCAGTATGATCAAATGGATTGCATTGATGCAAACCATGTTCAGCCTATTCTACCATTGATTTTGGTAAATACCTCTAATGAATTACATCGGTTTGAAAACAATATTAAAACCTTGATGGAAGTAGATTATCCATCTTTTTTAGAGGATGTACAAGATGCATTAAAAGAATGTTGGGCTTTAATTCATAGAGTAAGGTGGATGAGGAAGAAAGTGGAATTATTCCTTTCCACATTTGCTAAGGTAGAAAAGTTACAAGCCAATAGTCATTCTTTGACTATTACAAATGAGATGATGCCAAACATGGCTGAAACAGGACAATATTTAGAAGATGGATGCAACCAATTCATGGTTAATAAAAATAACAGGATTACCTATCGAGAGGAGTCGTTTCACAATATCCAACTTCAATTGTTATCTCCACAAAATTCAAGTGAGTTACTTGATGAATTGCATGAAAAATGTGTGTTGAGGGAAAATTATTTGAATTCATTAATGCAACTGGCTGAAACTTACACCAAAAAAGGTGTAAGTAATCTTTGGAAAATCAATATCGTGCCAAAAATGGCTGAAAAAGTTGAACAACCATGTCCATTCTCATATGGGATTAATATGTCAAAAGGAGATTGAATCGATATGGCTGGGGGGAAAGTTTGCAAGCCTATTTTGGCTGAAAACAAAAAAGACCCCTTTTTCATGCGGCATGTATAGCGAGCCAACCATGGCTATTGATTCAAAATTCCCTATTGTTAGAGAGTTTGAAGCTTTTAACACCATGAAAAATGACGAAGAACTTATATTTGAGAGCCAATTGGTGCCATATTTTCTGGAGAAGGATACCCTATTTGGCTTTATGGAGCACACCAAGGTTGAGTATTAATTTAATGGTTATTAAGAACTGCAAATATAGTCAAATGTTATTTGTTTTATTTTTATCCGTACACTTTGAATTAAGAAATGCTCAATCGATTGGCTTATTAGTAGCCATTTTGTATTCTGAATGGGTTAACGGTTGGCCAAAAATGGTCTTCATTTGGTTGGTATAAATGGTCATGGTTTGTTTAGTGACTTGGCTAATAATGGTCATTGACACAAATATATGGAGAGCTAAACCAATTGATGGCTAATCGATAGCGAAAATTCTTTCACTTTGAAGAATGCAAGCCTATCGATAATGACTAGTGTATCGATAATGAATGTTATCTTGATACTGGTGTATGAAAAATCAAGATGGTGTAGTTTAAGCTAATAGATGGCTTGTCGATAGTGAAAAATGCAAGCCTATCGATAGTGAAAGCCTATCGATAGTGAAAGACTATCGATATTGAAAAATGCTTCCACTTTGAAAAGTGCAATGCTATCCATAGTTAAAGACTATCGATAATAAAAAGAAAATGCTTTTCACTTTGAAAAGTGTAATGCTATCGATCGTGAAAGGCTATCGATAGAGAAAAATTATGCTTCCACTTTGAACAGTAGAAGCCTATCGATAGTGAAAAATGCTTTAGTTTTGAAAGATATGACTCTTTGCAATTTTCAAGTATTCAATTAATTGGGCCAAAGGGCAATTGTTTGCACCAACAAATAATTTTCTCACTAATGACTTCACTTTGATTAAATGCCACTAAATGGCATTTATTTGTTTTATTATTTCTGAAGAAATGATGGAAGATTCAAATAGGAAGTGAAAGAAACCAACTTATAAAAATGTATCCTATTAACAAGGGATAAGTGTGGTTGGTTACTTATTAGGGTAGTTATTTCCTAAGTTGATAGTGTATCTTTAAGTGAGTAGTTTGTCATGTATGGTAATTATTTTACAAAGTCTCTAGTATAAATGGTGGGTGAAAGAAGGAGCAAGAAATCAATCATCATCAACAAGACTAATCAAGACTTGAAATCTTTTTATTTGTTTTTCCTTTGTGTAGAGGCTTTTGTTGCCTATCGATAGAGATTTCAGTTTCCTTTGTAAACATTCACAGTCAATCTAAAGCTCTTTTTGTCATTTATGGGCTTGTAGTCTTTTACTTGCAATTTTCATTTGTTTGTCAAAGTTTCTCACTTTTAAGGAAGTCTCCATGCCCTATGGATAAAAAAGATCTCACACTTTTAATCAATTGTGCCGCAGGTGTACAAATCGATTGCGAGTTTGTCCAGCAGTGCAAACACATGGTCATCCACGAGAATATTTCATGGCTACATTCTCTTTTTTTGGAGCTTGGTATTTCCCTCAAATATTCTCGAACCTTGTGGTGTGACAACATTGGGGCGACCTACATGGAAGAACTAAGCATGTAGAAGTTGACTTCCACTTTGATTGGGGTAGAATTGGACAAAAACAATTGCAAGTTCATTACGCATCGACCACTAATCAATTTGCAGACATTATGACCATAGTTATCCATACCGTACCGGTCCGGCCGTACCAGCCGCTTTTGTCTTTAACTGGTACGGTATTCCTTATATTTCGTACCGATCAAAATACCGCTTTGTACCGGTTGTACCGGCCGGTACAAGTGACACCGGCCGAGAACTACGTACTGGCCGAAATAGTGTGTTTTGTACCGATCCTTTAAAAAATGTAAAAATGTACCGATCCATTAGAAATCTTGATTTCTAACGGAAATTTCATACGTTGGCACATTTAAATCGTTCTCCAGAACCACGTTTTCAATCGAAATTTTGATTTCTAACAAAGATTTCGTAGCACGGTTTGCACATTTAAATAATCATTTTTCAAAATCACGTTTTTAAAAGAAATCTTGGTTTCTAATAGAGATTTCTAACAGAGAAGATAAATCGTATTACAAGACCACGTTTGCCATTAAAAATCTTGGTTTGCAACCACATTTTCTTTTGTTGAAATCAATTAAAACCTTGTTCTAAAAAATATGATTTATAACAACATTTAAGCTGCAAAATGGTATTTTATAACCATGTTTTCTGTTGGAATTGCTTTGTAACCATGTTTTATATTTAAATCATAGTTTCTAACCACGTTCTCCACCATAAGCATGGTTTTTAATCACTTTTTGTATCTTTTTCCATGATTATGAGTGCTTTAACACAACTATTATCATTGTTGTGAATTATCTTTCCCTATTATTTTGTAAACTTGTTTTTTCTGTTAAAATTGTGTAGTAGACAAGCAAAATTTAGCTTTTCCCCATGTCATGGCTTCTTGTTAGTGGTGGTCAAGATGAAAGTGTTTGGGTTAAGGAGTAACTTAAGTATCATAATTTGTTCTACTTCTCAAATTTAAGTTTTTAGAGTATCTATATCCGATCTCAAATACTTGTCCAGGTTTTCTTCGCTACAAAATACATTAGTGACTAAGGAACTAACCTTTAACTAACGAATGGGATGGATAGGAACTTAAGTTGTTGCTGGACTAGCCTTTTCACAACCATAATGATTGGTAGCAAATCTTTAGGGGCATAATCCCAAGTTTCAACAACCAGATGGTTTGAGATAGTAAAAATTGGCATGGCTTAAATGGTCATGTACTGTAACGGCTTGTGACTAGCTGTAACCATGTAGATGGTCTAATTCATGAAACTCATATGTGCAATGTGATATAATTGTGGTAATTGTGATTTTATTTCATGCCAGACACATGCGCACATCTTACTCTAACCCACCCGCTCGAGGGTAACGGTTAAAGTCCTTGGACCTCCTAGTCTCAAGGCGTTCTTTCAACTGTACCCTTAGCTTCATGGCCTCGTACTAAAGGAACCTCTTAGTTTTCTTGGTATATTAAACGGCTTGTTCGTGTATTGATCATCGCCCATTATTAACTACCTGAGTTACAGGGGGAGGTATATGTTACAGTTGAGCCGATAGAGTGAACTTTGCACCGACATTGAGAGAGAATCAACACACTTGGACCATTCAGTGTTCTGCCCTGTTTCTTTTGGAGAGTACCTGTATTGGCCTACGACATGTTGGCAGAAAAACCAATCAATATTCTATAAGCTAACTAGTAATCTTGCAAAAAAGGGGAAACTCTGACTAAACAGCCAGTTCATTATGCTCCTAACTAGATGGTTGGTCAGTAAGTGCTTTGTTAAAAAAAAAAAAATTGGCTGGTTTATACCCTGGTCAAGCGGCCGATTTATCTACCCAGATGACTAGATGATTAGTCAGAGCCTATCCTTCACAGAAAAATCCTATAAACAAACCCTAACCTCACTGACCAACCAACCTATTTATCCACCGGGATGACCGGACGATTATTTAGAAAATCTCCTTCCCAGAAAATTTCCCAAAAAATTTCCAAAAACAAACCCTAACCTCGCTATCCAACCGGCTAGTTTATCCACTCACCTAATCAGACAATTAGTTAGACCCCCTCCTTCCCAGAAAATTTCTAGAAAAATCTCATAAATAACCCTAACCTCATTGATCAACCGACTAGTTTATCCACTCAGATGAGTGCAGGGTTAGTTGAAACCTATCTGTTAGCCCTAGGGTTGGATAACCTAAGCTTACATCTTGTTTTGATGATAACTACACATCAATTATGTTCTAATGTGTGCTTTGAGTGTATTCTTAGTAGGTATATACATGCACACTCATGAAGACACATTTGAGAAGTTGGATAGATGGATTAAAGCCAGAAGCTTAAAGTTATAGTGGACATGCTATAGAAGCTTCATCAAGTCCAATGTCGAAGAGCGACAAAGAATGCATCGGCTAAGTTACTATCGATTATAATTGATCTTTACTATTATGTAACTAGTCTTGGTTTGATGCTTGGATTGATGACTATGACCTAAAAAGACTTTAGGACACCTTGTGCATTGCATGTGAATTCATAACCTATCACACAAGTGTGGTTCTTGAAAATGAGTGAACTTTGGAGCTCACTCAGATTTTCTCAAAACCTATTTTGGTGCTAATCTTTTTATATCTTGATAAAACTTTTCATTAGCTTTCGAACACAAAAAACGGCATCTCAATCCAATTTTTTTTAGAGAAAGTTATGCCCAAAATAGGAAAGGGGGTTCCGTGAGGCAGCTGATAGGCAGTAGGGTAATACAGTTGACTGTATTTGAATCCAGTCGACTGCATTGGAATGCAGTAGTCTGTATTGATCAAAATTCAGCTCCAATGGCTATTTTCGAGGACAAAACTCCAACGGCTATTTAGGGGGAACCCAGTCGACTGCATTGGGAATACAGTCGACTGCAATGGCAGTTTTGCCCATATTATGCCTATAATGGCTATATTTCATTTACTCTCTGTATAAATGATTTGGGGCTTCATCATACACCATGAAAACCACATTCTAAGCCCCCATTCATTAGAGAAACATCAAGGCTCATAGATTAAATTTTTCTCTCTTCATCTTCATGATTTTACATCATTAAAGAGAGCATCTTTGTGAGCATTTCTTTGATTGAGAGTGAGCATACTTCAAGTCATCAATTCTCTCATCTCTCTATTGTACTAGAGCTTCATTTGTACTCATTTCCTTTCAAGAGAATTTTTTTGTACACAATTGATCTTTGTAAAAAGATTGTGATCAAGGCTTGGGTTTGTCAAGTTTTGGATGAGCTTTGTGGATTCAAGGCTTGTGATTGGTGTGGGGATATCACCAAGTGTTGTAAGGGTTTTGATTTTGACCCGGAAGAAGATTGTTGCTAGTGGATTCTAGTGCTCTTGCAAGGGACTTCCTTGAAGAGGTGGATGTAGGCTTGAGGATAGTTCAAGCCAAATCATTTAAATCTCATTGTCAAGTATCTCTAACTCAATCTCTTTACTTATTGCTCTTTAATTATTTGAGATTGTTTAGTTAGCATCTTCATTGAAGTATTATTTGATTTGATTGAGATTCGTGAGAGTGCTTAGTTTAATTTTCCCATTAATTTTTAAAAACCCTATTCACCCCCTCTAGGGTTATTTTATTGGTTTCAAGTGGTATCAGAGCAAGGTCATGGGTTCGAATCCCCCGGCTAACACGGGGGGGGGGGGGGGGAGATTGTTAGCCTTAAAATTGGTCAGCGTCTTCCTTAGGATTCGATGGGCTTAACATCCCTAACCATGGCACTTATTATAGGATGGGTGCAGCCCCTTATGCTAAATGCGGTTCTGAGAAGCTTTAAGGGAATAAAATTGCACCCTTGCTAACAGCTATAGCTTTTGGCCGAGTGGTAAGCGCTTGATCCAACACTGTCCTTCCCCAAAATGTCCCTAAAAATAAACCTTAACCACACTGACCAACATGCCGGTTTATCCACCTGGATGACCAGACGGTTAGTCAGAACCTTGTCTTTCTAAAAAATTCTCAGAAATAAAACCTAATTTCACTTATCAACCGGCCATTTTTCCACCCTGGATAACTTTCGATTAGCCAGTCTCCTACCCCGTAACTTTTCAAAATCCAAAAAACACCCCGATAACGAAAAGTTTCCTTTAATACCATTAAGGTATGATCCAGCCAGCTCGATCTATGTGGTATGTGTAATCAAATTTTTGAATAATTTTTTTATACAATTAAAGCTAAGCATGGTTGGTATCAGGACTCATCTAAAAAACTTTCATGAACCCGAATGGCTGAGGAATTCTCACAGATTGTGGATTTGGTTCGTATTATTAGTGAACTACAGAAAGATTTTCAGATTTCGTGACTTTGACAAATCAACAATCTTGAAAAGCGGAGGAAATAGACAACTCAAGAGGAGAGGTGGGAAAGATCAAGAGTATGATGCCAGAAGGAAAAAAGAAGGATGACATGAAGAAGGGTCCAGAGTTTGATTGGTAATATGAATTTAAGGATGAGAAAGTGAAACCCCCAACAGTTTTAGAGTGGAAAGATAAAATGGAAGCACTTGAATCCTAAATTGCATGTATGAGGAGAGCCTATGACCCACCAGGCCTCAACACCCTGACCATAAACCCCGAGGATAGGTTATCCCCTAAGTTTAAGATGCCGGAGATGGACAAGTCTAATAGGACCACGAACCCTAAAATCGATGTCAAGATGTGCATGCTTGCACTAGCCCATTTATGGAGTGAATCAAAATCACTTGAGACAGTTGTTCCACTGTACTCTCATAGGAGCCACCTCTTGTTTGTTCTTCACTTTGGTTGAAGCCCTAGTCCAAATTTAGAAAGATGTTGTGAGGGATTTTGTGAAACAATACCTGTACAATGCCAACTTGGACAGTACCCGAAGAGATTTAGAAACCACCAAATAAGAATCGAGAGAATCAGTGTCTGCCTTTATCATGAGATGGAGAAATAAGGCCACTCATATGGTGAATTGTCTGACGGTGGAAGAGTAAATAAATGAACAATCTGCCTCCCGTATACCATGACCATATCTTTGGTCATTATAACACGTCATTCGAGGTTCTTATAGGATCCCTCATACAAATAAAATATGCCATCAATAAGGAAACCATCTCTCTTGAGTTGAAGCTAGGGGTACATCGAGTAGGACCGAGGAATCCTAGTGTACAACCAAAGCCAGTCACTGCCAACAATATCACCAATGTGCAAGAGCCCCAGAGTGTGTCATGGGAGGTCACTTCAGAGCCTAGGAGGAAGTTCACACCGTTGAATGCGCCACTCCACAAAGTATTTGAACAGTTGTTGATGAGGGGTATGATAGCCAAGCTACTGCCTACCCCCACGCCAGTAATAATACCAGAAAGATACGACATTCATGCTTTATGCAACTATCATCAAAGGAAGGGACACCCTACAAGGAGATGCATAATGCTCAGACACATAATCCAAAGATCTCATCGACAGAGGCAAAGTCTCCCTTCTTGCCAAGTTCATGTCCGGAAAGAACCCTTACCACCTCACATGGTTAATTTCTTTAATGATAGCCAATCAGTTATGGATTTGACCACCTTTACTGTTCTAGTCAGCCAGCAAGATCAGTCAATTTCAATGTGTGATTCTCTGTCGCAGTTTTGGGATGTTATTACATAGAAGGAGTTGATGGAAGGTGAGGCCTTTACTACCGAGGAAGAATGTGACAAAGAAAAAGGATTTTTGTTCAAAACCAATGCCGAGATATCCCACCTAACCCGAACTGGCCAAGTATATCAAACCGCCCCAAACCAACCACATCTGACCCCCTGTTTTCTCAAGATCCTTTTGATGATGAAGTTCTAAGATAGTTGAAGAAACCAAGGCAAACATCTCTATTTTGGGGGTTGTTATCCGTCTCATACTCTCAACGTCAAGGCCTCATCAAAACTTGACAAGGCCCAAGTACCTATTCTGACCCAACCTAAAGACCTGTCCAAGTGCTAAGGGTAATTCAATATGAAAATGTCCTCACCTTTTCTGATTAAGGTTTGGCTAAATCAGAACCCAACCATAATGATCCGCTCCATACCACCATGCAAGCACTTAATAAAAGGGTTCCCTTAATCCTTATTAAAAATGATTCTGCTTTGAATTTTTACCCTTATGCACTATTCAAGCCCTCAGCATTGACCCCTCAGGGTTTTGCCACATCCAAACAAGCTGTCTGAGCATACGACAATACCCGAAGAGAAGTGATTGGTTCAGTCAGGCTCCCGATGACTATTGGAACTGCCAGTTTTGAAGTTGAGTTTCAAGTTTTGGAAACACCTACAACATTCAACCTCTTTTTGGGAAGACCATGGATACATTCAATGCAATCCATCTGAAAGGTTAATTTGGTTTTGGATAAGGCTGTCTTCATAATTACAGTTACCTCAGATTGGGCAGGTAGAAAAGGATAAAGATAGTGTTATGGTGCCATATGATTCATTGGATGTTCATCTAAGTGGATTTAAGATGGATAGCCAGATACATTGTCTGAAATACGAGGAAGTTTGTCTTGAGGAAAACTTCCTCACCTTTTCCCTTATAGTAACACCAAAGTACTCCTTATGTTGAGAAAGCTTCATTACTTACCCAAAAAGGGTTTGGGCCAGAAGTGTCAAGGAGTTCCCAGTTTTCCAGTTCTCAAGAATATGAAAGATCAGTTCGGGTTGGGGATATAAGCCGACTAAGAAGAAGAAAAGGAAGCTATCAGAAAAATGGTTCAAGCCAAGAAAGGCAAAAAGAGTGGACAATGCACGAACATTAAAGGCGTGACCAAGGTGCCCCCCATGAATCGATGCTTTATCAAAGAAGAGGAGAGGGGACCCTACTATGGATTTCCAGAGCCTGTCTATAGTGTGGAAATAGGGAAGCAGATTAAAGGATTAGAAACCCTCTTGTTGAAGACGAGGAACTTCTGGTCTTGATCGAGCCAGGTACCGAAGAGATTTATGATTGGATGGATTTGATGGAACCAGAGCGAATGACAACATGCTTCAACTAAATGCATATCTTGGTGCTTATTTGTGAAGTGGACGACCAGATCATGAACACAACGGCTTAATCACTCTAGCACAGAGCGATGCACATAATTGGATAATCAAGTACGAACCACTGACTATGGGAGAGACCGAAGAAAGTCCTGTAGCCGAAGATGCTTCAAAAAAAATTAGAAAGACTTGGATGCTTATGTCACCTTAGCCAATTTGAATTTGCTCCCTTACTATGTTTTTTCACACTATTTGATTGATAATATGATGGTTGATTTTGATTAATCCTTAGTTGCTGAGATGGGTTATGATGAATTAATCAACACGGTTAATGACGAGTCACAACTAATGGACCTGGAAGAAATTTTTTTTAAAAGAAATGACGAAAGAAATAGAAAATTGGGAATCTTTTTGTGTCAAGCCAGTAGCCGAAGAAATAGTTAAAGTTGACATAGATATGCCTAAAAATGTAAAAAAAATCAAAATAGATGCTAGCCTAGATGATCCTTAGGAAATTCATCGATGTATTTTCTTGGTCATATAGTGACATGTCCGATATAGACCCCTCGATTGTGGAACACTACCTGCCTACCTTAATGACATACCCAATGTAGACCTGTCAATTGTGGAACACTACCTTAGGGAATTACTGCACTCCTTAAGGAATTCATCGATGTATTTACTTGGTCATATAGTGACATGCCTAATATAGACCCGTTGATTATGGAACACTACCTACCTACCCTACCCAAAGCTAAACCTATCAAGCAGAAGCTCCGTAAGTTGAGGCTGGAGTGGTGCCATAAGGTTAAGGAAGAGGTTATGAAATTGCTCCACGATGAATTCATAAGAGTAATTGAGTACCCTACCTGGCTAGCCAATATTGTAGATGTTCCCAAGCTAACTGGTCAAGTTAGAATGTGTGTTGACTACCAAGACCTAAACTGAGCTTCCCCTAAAGATGACTTTAAATGATCATAGTCAACACAGTAGAGCATGACATGGTGTCTTCCTAGATTGCTTTGTATGGTATTGCCACATAAAGATAGTCCCTGAGAACCAAGAGAAAACAACTTTCACAACCCTTTGGGGCACCTTTTGTTTCACAGTGATGGCTTTCAGTTTGAAGAATATTGGCGCAACAAAGCAGCGAGCCGCTACTACCCTTTTCATTGACATGATTCACAAAGAAGTTGAAGTATATGTGGATGATATGATCATCAAGTCTAGAAAAGAAGGAAGATCGTTGCAAGCAGAAGGCGGGTTTTTAGGATGTTGGCAGGAATAGAGGCTTTGTGCGGCCGGGGCGACTCGGCGAAGGTCAAGGCCAGCTTGGACGCCTATGTTAGGCATAGGGATTCCGTTGTGGTGCTTGTGGGCTAAGGAAGAACCCACCTACTGGCTGGAGTTGTGGAGTGATCCACAAGAGGTTCCTTATACTTGATGAAAGACTCAGACTGCCGAGGAAACGGGAAAGAGACTTCTAATACAACACTAAATCAACCTTTCTTACCCGCTTTAGATCTACAGTCACTCCACATATGACCACCCATGCACCACGGGCGCAAACACACCATTGCTGGTCCGTTTCAGTTCTTCACTGCCATCTCCTCTTCTCACGGCTAAATTGCAGTCTCTTACTTCACAGAAAACTCATCCACAATACAGACTACCTATTTCCAGCAGTCCAACACACCAATGCGCACACTTATTCTCACGTTACACAATTCTAAACACATATATAAAAGCTGAACTCGTGACACCTGACAAGGGCTTATTGGATGTTGAATCGTCTCGTCATAAACGTTGTCTGCAGATTGCTCTCTCCCCTGTCTCACGAGGTCATGCTAGAGATTGGTTCACTATGTCCCTGTCAGCCATCTCTCTTCTGCTGTGTGTGTGTGTGTGTGTGTATTTCTCTCTATTCCGATGCCTTTTGCTCTTCTCAGCAGCCGAAAGAGAAAAATTCTCTTTCTCTGCTCTTTTCTACCTCAATCTATATGTAACTCTCTCTATTTTCTTCGTTGTTTGTAACCAAGCTTCTCTGCCCGAAATTAGGGAACCAAAGCCCCTAATTTTCTCCCTATCTTTCTTTCTTGTTGTGTTTATCCTTTCTATGACTCCTTCATTAGTTTAGGTTTTTTTTTTTCAAAAATAAAGTGTTGACTAATTAAAGAATATTTTCCCCTTTAAAAATGTAAATTTTCCAAGTAATCCCCTTTATTTTTTTCATAACATTGCTCACGCTAATCGATGCAAAGGACTCCAAGAAATAAATTTTGCATTGTATGTTTTATGTCACTAAAGAAACGAACATATTGCTAAAATTCACATAAAACCAACTTCATCATTTTAACTTATAATCATAAAACAATTCTTGCTAAAGTCCTTAATGATACCCTTCATAATAAATGTCGCTAAACATCCTAAAATAATCATATGGAAAAACTACTACTAAAGTAGAAAGTAAATTTATGGGAACAAACCTAACCCTAGGTTCGGGGTGTTACATAGACTACTTCACAAAATGGACCGAAGCAGGAGCTCTAACCACCATTACTTCGGCCAAGTGTGAAGATTTCTTTTGGAAGAATGCCATATGCCATTTTGGAGTATCCCGAGCTTTCTTTGTTGATAACGGAAAGTAGTTCGACAACAATAACTTTTGAACTTTCTGCACAAATCTTTCAATCGACTTGTGCTTCACTTATGTTGCCCTTCCACAATCCAATGGTCAGACAGAGAACATGAATTGAAGCATCTTGCAAGGATTGAAGAAGAAATTGGACGAGACCAAAGGAGGTTGGGTTGATTAACTCCCAAAGGTGTTGTGGGCATATTGGACGACTCCACATTCGGTCCCGAGAGAAATACCCTTTTTACTCTATTTTGGAACAAAGGCAATGTTGCCTATTGAGGTAGGAGTCCCAACTATACGAGCTTTACACTTCAGTGAAGAAGACAATGAAGTTGGACTCTGGGGAAATCTTGATTTGGTGGAAGAAGTTCAGACTCAAGCCTATGAACAATCTGTTGTCATAAAACAACGTGTGGTGCGCTATTACAATCAAAGGGTTCGGTCCAAGTAGTTTCAAGTTGAAGATTTGGTCCTTCACATGTTAGAAGTATCTAATCCTAAGGCAGTGGAGAGAAAGTTATCTCCAAATTAGGAAGGACCTTACCTAAAGGTACTTAAGCCAGGTGCTTATGCACTAGGAACACTTTTTGGAGATCCAATCCCTCGTACTTGGAATGCTAAGAATTTACAAAAATATTACTAGTAGCATCTTGCCCCGAGGCAAGAGACTTCTTTTTAAAGGATAATGGGCTCAGACCTTATCAAACTCTATGTTCTTTTTCTAGAATAGTCTTTAGCAAATAATTCGAATAAATGGGTTGTTAAACAATACAGTGTAAACTTTATTATTCACCCAAGCAATAATGTTATTTTCCTGAGCATTATTGTAATGTTACATAAATAGTCAAAAGTTCTGCCCAAGTAGTATGATGGCCGAACACTTTTACCGAGCAGGGTATCAAAGCCAAAACGTTCTGCCCGAGCAGAATGATGGCCGAACACTCTGCTTGAGTAGGGTGTCAAAGCCAAAACATTCTGCCCGAAGTAGAATGATAGCCAAACACTCTGCCTGAGTGGTGTTAAACTTAGCCAAAACATTCTCTCTGAGCAGAATAATGGCCTAACACTCTGGCCGAGCATAGTCTTGAACATAGCCAATTATTCCGCCCGACCAAAATTTTGGCCAAGCACTCTGCCCAAGCAGAGTCTTTAAGATGACTAGAGCATTTGCCTCGAGCAGGATGTTAGTCAAAGTATTCTGCTCGAGTAGAGTGTCGAACTTTTACCTCTTTGTAAAAACACAAGGGAGAAAAGGTCATTTACTTGAGTAAAAGGCCAAACAATTTAGTTATAGATCTAACCCGTGAAGCAATAAAGGTAAGTGGGGCATCGTCACTCCATTTAACTTTTACTTTTACAAAACTTAGTCGAGTGGGGGTGCTCGACTTCTTTACCAACTCTTTAAGTGACAAATAAAAAGTTTGAGTCAAAGTTAAAAATAAAATTGTGTGAATGGTTGAATAAACCAAGTAAACACATAGTGAACAAAGGCAATGAATAAAACGTGCTTGAAGAAGGGTGATCCATTTCAAATGAAAGATAAAGTTCATGCAAAGCCCTTAAAGGGCATTAAAAGAACAAAGTCTTGAAAACAGATAATAAAGAGTCTAAGATAACATCAAAATCTAAGGCTTGGAGCAGAGCCTAAGGGACCATCCTTTGGGGGCTGAGAAGCTGCATCCTCTGCCTTTAAAGGCAAAATAGTCTCCCAAGATGGAGACGCAACTGTAGGCATGACGAAGTCATCCAAAGGGATGTCGAGGAACCGCTCAGTAAACATCTCCTTGGCCTTCAGAAAGCCCATCTCATATATCTCCAACCCATCATCTATTCGCCTTTTCAGCCACTCATCCCCCGTATTCCCATCAAGAAAGTCACGAATGCTTTGATCTCAAGCTTCAACTACCTTCTTCTTTGCCCTTTCCAGCCTCCGCTCCAGAGCTTTAATATGAGTAAAATGATCAGCCTCACGTTTGCTCATTTTTTTAGCATGAAGAGTGGCCTCTGAAGCCTGCTTGACAACATCCCTCTTCTCTTGAGCTTCAATGGCTACTACATCTCTCGCCATCTTGAAGCGTGATAGCATATGTGCTTTGCAGGCATACATTTGAAGAACAAAGATTGGATTAATCAGCTAAGTGAAAGACAAGGCAAAGGTAGAGAGGAAGGGAAGTGAGATCCTACCGAGTACACAGCCTGGGCAAAAGAACAGGCAAAGGACTCATGCTTCTGATCTCTGAGAGTATCCTTGTCCCTGGGAAGAACACCATGAAGAAGATGCTGCTCGGAGATATGGCTGTTAGGCATTCCCGTATCTTCGCGCCTAATAATCCATCTAGGTCAATAGATAGAGTCTTCCTCAATGGATATAGCTTCTACGATGCATGGGGAGTGCTTGGAAAGGTTGACCTTTATCCTCTTCGAGGCAAGGGGCATCTATACACTTGGCAGCTTCTCCTTCCTTTTCCCCTTAGCATTTTGAAGCACTCCCCAAAAGGCTCTTTATGGTGATTTCCCACTTCTGCTAGCCATTTTTGCATGAAGAAAAAAATCAACATTGGAACAAGGATCAAAACCAGGTTGAAAATACATAAGAACCTACATGAAGCAAACCTAGAGGTGCGGTTTCTGTAGAAGATGTGCTAGGGGCAACAGGAGGGGGAGGAAGAATTGAAAGACCAGGTGGAATAGGCTTGCCAAGAATAATCTTCCCATACTCTAGCTGTTGCTCTAAAAGAGGCTCATCGATGGAAAGACCACCTCGAAGCTTTATATGACTAAGGATGTGCTTTGTGAGGTTGTTTGGAATGGGCTTGCCCGTGTTCTCGAAATCTTTACAGAAAGCATTCTAGTCTCTATCAAACAATATTGCCCTTTTATTTTCCAGACTGGCAAAGAAGTATCTGGAATGCCAACCCTTGTTGGACTTTGGACTCCCCTTCAGAAGTCGTTGCTGCTATGGATATAATACTATCCGAGATAGTTGGTAACTCTTTTAAACAAGCAGATTTCAAAGAAGATTCTCATAAAATCAGTTGGATCTACTTTGCAACGTGAAGTCTCGATCAGATAAGTAAGTCCAACCAACTTTCTCCAACTATTCGGAACAAGTTACCCTGGAGCCATGCGATAATGCTTAAAAACTTGAGGGTAAAAGGGTAAAGAGGGAGTTTATATCCAGACTTCACTTGCTCTTCATAGATCCATGATTCAAACTTTGTTCCGTAGTTGGCTGGCTCTTGTAACCCTGGAACTCGAGCAAATAACCTTCAGGAAGGGGATATTCTTGAATCAACACCTCCAACTCTTCCTTGGACATCTTATTCGATTTCTCAATGGCAGAGAACCAAGGTTTGGGATTCTCTATATCTTCAGCTTTATCCTTTTAGTTACCTAAGGCATTCCAAGGTCGTAAAGGCCACGATGGTCAAGAGGTTGAAGGCTACGATGGTGGGAGATTTGAAGTACCTACTTCACTTTGGGACATTCGAGCTTGTCCGTAAATGAAGAAGAACTACTTCTAACAATTTCTTCAAAAGAAGATGAACTATCTAAAGACTCGGACATACTCGCTACTACTCATAAGTTTGAAACTATGAACATAAAAGTGCTGAACAGAAAGAGGAGAGAAAAAAGACTTACTTGTTGCAGAGAGGACTGCTTCCAAATGATTTGAGTAAGGTAAAAATGAGGTGAAGATCTCCTTTTATAAATAAATCTTTGAGTAACCGACTCTTGGGTTCCCCAACAATACAATTACCCCTCTACGTGTCACAATTTTAGAGTAAGGAAATTTGAATTTCTCGCTCAAAGCATTTATGGCAAAAAACATGTGAGAACTTAGCCAAAACATTCTGTCCGAGCAGAATGTTAGCCAAACACTCTACCTGAATAGAATGACCAAGCTTGAACCAATATTCTGTCCAAGCAGAATGCTTGCCAAACATTCTACCAGGATAGAGTGACCTAGCTTGGACCAACATTATGTCCGAGCACAATGTTGGCTGAACACTCTGCCCGAGTAGAGTGACCAAGCTTGAACCAACATTCTGTCTAAGTGGAATTTTGGTCAAACACTTTTTTTTAAGCAGAGTGACCAAGCTTCAACCAACATTCTGTCTGAGCAGAATGTTGGCCGAACACTCTGCCCAAGCAGAGTGACCTAGCTTGAACCAACATTCTGACTGAGCGGAATGTTAGCCCAACACTCTACCCATACAGAGTGACCAAGCTTGAACGAGCATTCTATCCGAGCAGAATGTTGGCCGAACACTCTGCCTGTATAGAGTGACCAAGCTTGGACTAACATTCTGTCCGAGCATAATGTTGGCCGAAACACTCTGCCTGAGCAGAGTGACCAAGCTTGAACCAACATTATGCTCGAGCAGAAGGTTAGTCAAACACTTTACCTGACCAGAGTGACCAAGCTTGAACAAACATTCTATCTTAGCAGAATGTTGGCCAAACACTCTGCCAGTACAGAGTGACTAGGCTTAGACTAACATTCTGTCTAAGCCAAATGTTGGCCAAACACTTTGCTAAAGCAGAGTGACCAAGCTTGAACCAATGAGCAGAGTGATCTAGCTTAAACCAACATTCTGTCTGAGCAGAATGTTGGCCGAACACTCTGTCTGAGCAAAGTGATCTAGCTTGAACCAATATTCTGTTTGAGCAGAATGTTGGCCGAACACTCTGCCTAAGCAGAGTGATCTAGCTTGAACCAACATTCTGTCTGAGCAGAATGTTAGCCAAACACTTTGCCAGAGTAGAGTGACCGAGCTTGAACTAACATTCTGTCAGAGAAAAATGTTAGTCGATCACTCTTACCGAATAGAATGACCAAGCTTGAACCAGCATTCTGTCCGAGCAAAAATGATGGCCGAACACTCTGTCGAACAGAGCGACCTAGCTTGCCCGAGCAGAATGCCTATGAAAAATAATTCCTGTCCGAGCGAAATTATGGCCGAACAAAATCCTGTCCGAGCACTTTGCCTGAGTAGAGTGCCAAGAACAGAATATGTTCTGCTTAGACAAGATTTTTTCCAAGCAGAATTTTGCCCGAGCAGAATTCTACCCAAACAGAATTATGTCTGAACATAGTGTTGTTCGAGCACTCAGCGTTCCACAGGTTATCTCCTTTTTATTTGGGCATGTTGAGGTACAGATTTAGCAATCCCATTGAGAGTGTGCTTCCACCCTCTCCATTAAAATATTGGCGAAAGCAGGGGCATTATGATATAGCTAAAAGTGTGCCTCCAATCAATGGATGACATGTGGCAGTTATGACACATAATGTTCCATTAGGTGATTGCTGACTTGGCACCTACTATATTAGTCTCCGAATGGATTCCTAAAAGGACTCTATTCTTTATCTTCAAAGATATACACATGATCCTCAAGGTTCCTAATACAACCCTAATTAGATGTGTTCACAGTCTATTCCTACTAAGGTTCTTCTTCTTACACCTATATAAAGGGGTCTGTCCTTCCATGTATGAGACAATTTCACACATACATACACACTGTGTTCTTATTACTTCTCAGAGTTCTATATTGTTAGCCATCTCTGACTTAAGCATCGCAGTGTTCCCCCGGTGGTCATTCCGTGTTCTCTTTTGTAGGCCTATTTTCTGGTGTGGTTCCTGATCCAGTTTTTAACTGCAACAAGTATAATGTGTTGAATTTGGAGAGGTGTAGGTTCAACTGAGTGAGTTTTGTATTAACTAAGCCATGGTTCGTAAAGTACCGAAATGGTTAGAGTGCGAATGATTACTTGATAGGGCTTTGGTTTAATATTATGATTTACAATGAAATAGTTATGTTCGGGTATTCGTGGGATATGAATTTAGGTGCGAAGGTTAGATATAGCTCAGTTACTGTGTGGTAGCTATTAGAGTTTTCGAGATGTTATCAGTAATGAGAAATCCGAGATCAAATTTTGAGGACAAAATTTTATAAGGTGGGGAGAATGTAATATTTTGTATTTTTTAGAGCTGTTTAAAATAATTATCTATGACCTAAAAAAATAAACGGGTGTTATTTTTTTTTAGCAATGCTCGGGTAGTAGTAAAGAATGGAAGCTTAAAAGAATTTTGGGACAAAAATATATTATTGAAAACTTTTGGGGTCATTTTGTAATTTTGAAAAACTTTGAGGGTATAAATATAAATGTAAATGGTGATGAAAAATAATAAAATGGGTGATAGTAAATATTTTTGTGACACTAGTCAAATTAATAGAGATTAGAATAAATTTGGGGCCTAAATGTAATTACACAAAGTTTGGGGGCTTAATTCGCAATTTTGAGAAGTATGCACTAATGTGTCAAAATTTTAGCTGTGAAATGGTGAGGGAACGAAGCTGCCAAGGCTGCTAGTGTGTGTGTGTGTGTGTGTGTGTTTGCGAAGAGTGTAGTGTGTGCATCAAAAGATTGTGACTGTGAAATGGAAAAGGGAAAGGCAGTAGTTGTGTGCTTTGTGTATATACATATGGGAGTGGAGATGGCTGCCAAGAAGGTAGGCAATGTGTGCATGGTGAACATGCGCAATCGTGTTATCTTGGTGCGTGGAATTTTTTTTGTATGTGTGGGTTTTAGATAGGTAGAGAGAGAGAGAGAGAAGAACGCGGCAGCCATGGCTGCCATGAAAGGGGAAGGAGGCTGGGCAGCCATGGGCTGCCGTTGCTAAACTTACGAGTTGTGTTGGTTCATCTACAAATGGGTATGTGGGTGAGTTGAAAAAAAATGGGGGGGGGAAAGGGAGGATGGTAGTGGGTGTAGAAGGGAAGGAAGCTGGTTATGGGGAATCTTGTACGAGTTTGCAAGATTTGAAGAGCATTTGTGGGAGTGTAATGTGTGATTAGCGCAGTGTATATACATATATACGGGTTTGCATGAGTGGTTGTGAAAATGAATGGATGTGAGAGACTTATATTGGTATATTATATATATGTGTAATGAAAGAAGAAGTAAGAGACCCACTGCCATGAGGCAGTGGGCGTGTGAAGTAGGTGCAAGTAGTGTAATGGTGTATGTTAGTGTTGTGTGGTGAGTAGGTGATGGAGAATAATGAGTGTGAAGTAGAAACTGAAACCCACTGCCTGTAATGTGTATTTGTTTGTGGCAAGTGTGTGTGAGTGGTGTTATGGATATATAACTTCAAAAAAGAAAGAGTTGCAACTTGGAAAGAGTGGACTATCGGAAATATGGTTTATGCACAATTGAGTCACGTGGATGCTGGACATTGTGTAATTATCGAAAAATGTTGAAACTTTACAGGAAGAGGTATAGGGTAATATTGGAATTTTTGTTAAAGTTTCATATTTTTCTGATGAGGTACGTATTTGTTATATTGTTTGCAAATTTCAGAATTATGAAATTCTTTTGAGCCTCTAAACTCATGAAAATGTTTTGCAAAAATTAGAGTAATGTTTATATACTATAAGAAAGACTCAGTAAGAATTTTATAATTTTTGGAGTTGATTTATTATTATTTTCCGTATCGCGTTGAATTTAGTAAAACGAAAAATAAAGAAATAGTTTTAGCGCCTTTTAAATCCTGATTTTTATTTCCATAATTTTTTTTTACATATATTAAGGTTTGTAAGAAAAAAATTTTGACTCTTTATTTTCAGTTAAACACAATTATGATAATTTATTGGTTTTTAGTGTATTTAGGGAAATTATTTTTAATTTGAAAATAATAATAAAAAAATATTCAAAAATAATATTTTTATTCCATATGTTGTATTAAGCTATCAATAATGCTTAATGAACGATAAGAATATTTTTGAGTCTCGGAGAGTGTGACGAGTGTCGGGGTAGGTTGGCCGTGTGTGAAACCGCGCTGAGTTTCATCATTTCCGGATAGAGAAACGGATTTGTTATGGATAGCTATATAAGGTTTATAATATAGTAGATTAGATAATGTTCTGATAAATGACTTTGCCAACCTAGGTTAACTTCGAAGATTTGGTCCAGAGTATTTTTTAGCTTCAACACTTGAATCGAGGTAAGGGATTTCTTCTAAAACCCTATTTCATCTATTTGATATCGTAAACCTTCTTTCTAAATTGTTATTGAAGCTTTCATTGGACTCAGTTTATAATTGTTATGAAATTGCATTGATTGCCCTTAATACCCTGTTTTGAGCCTTACACGTTTATTGTAAATCCTTATCAATGCTCGAAATTTATTACTCATTGTGCATCGATTTATTCATTGTATTATCGACTATTGCATTCTGCATATTGACATGAGTTAGTGTATTGAGGAGTTATAAGGATGGTCTGTATCGGGGGTGATATAAGGATGGTCTGTTATTATCGGGTGATGCTAGTACCTTAAGAGTCTAGCTAGTGTTCATATGCATATGTAACCACAGTGTTATTGAGCATCGCCTTTGTGGCTTTGCTAAGTGATTTTCCCTGCACTGCATGTGTGGCTTTGCATTATACTCATGTTCAATATCATTTGCATCATTTCAGTGTGATTGAAATTATTTCTGTCTTTATATCTGATTTTAGGGATTGAGTTGAATCTCTTCCCTTTTCGTTTTATAGTGAATCTGATGTTCATTTGTATTCTTTTTCCTGGATTTTTGAGCGACCTTACTGAGCTCTCGGAAGCTCACTCCCCTTTTCTGTTCCTTTTTGCAGGAAATAATCATCAGTAAGATTCCGGTACAACGAACTTGATTATGGATTATATTAGCATTTTTATAAATTTCTATTTAAGCCCCTGCGAGGGAACCGATGAGTCACTCAATAGATTAAGAAATTTACATTGTTTTGTGATGAGACCTATTTGCTGAGACATTTGAATTGTTTGTAGAGCTCTGACATGGACGTTATTGAGTTTCTTTGGTGGTAGTAAATGGATTAAATAATTTAGGTTTTGATCAATTGAGTGTTAATGTTCCGGAAAATTCCGGGATATTACATGTAGAACATTAAGAAGAGTTAATGTCTTTTCAGATGTGAAATTTAACTCCACGCTGCCTTTGCCCTTGCCAGATTTCCCATTTGGACCTCTTGATTATTAGGCAATTCTTCGTAGGTCTTGAAAAGAGTTCTATCCTTGCAAATATGGGTTACGGCTCCCGAATCAAACCACCATCCCGAACTAGAAGATGAATCGGTCATATTGATTTCGGTAGCCATGGCTACTAGATTCTCCTCAAACATGTTTGCAGACTCACCGATGGCTCCTTTTCCACTCTTTCTATGTCGGCATTCTCGTGCATAATGCCCCTTCTTTCCGCAAACATGACATTTACTCTTCTTTTTGTTCTTATTGTGATTGGTGTTCCTCTTAAACATGTTGTCTTCTTTCTTAACTTGAAGAGCATGAAATGATTTTCCACTAGTGGCATCAACGTAATTCACTTTGGAATATAATTCAGTTTCTCCTGTTTTATCTCTATTACGAGATTCCTCTTCTATACGAAGATGTTATGAATTTTCTCCAAAGTAAACTTCTTCTTTCTATGCAACAATTTCTTCCTATAATCTTTCTAAGATGGTGGTAACTTTGCAATTATCATACCAACTTGAAAATATTCCAGAAGTTTTCCATCAAGTTTGTAAATTTTATTTGCAATTCGTGAACTTGGTGGAGCATTGGTATGCCGCCTAACATGGTAAAATCATTATACTTAGAAATTAAGAATTTATTCGTACCTTCTTCTTGAACTTTATATTTATACTCCAAAGCCTTCCAGATTTCCTTTGCCGAATCAAATGACTTGTAGTAGTTGTAAAGACAATCTAAATGTGCGTTGAGAATATGGCCTCGACAGATAACTTCTTCATCGTTCCTTCTTTTCATTCTCACTAGCATTATCATCTGGCTCCAGAAGTGGCCCACAATTTAAAATGTAGACAATCTTTAACGCTGTGAGTAAGAATTTGGCTTTGTCTTGCCAACGACCAAAATTGCTACCATCAAATTGATCCAACTTGATGAGCTCTTGATTCATCATCTTGATAACACTAGTTTTTGCTTCCATTTTCTTCCAAATAACGTTCTAAACTTGTTAGGAAAAATCGTGGAGAAATGGAAACGAAAAAGGCTTTGAGGCGTATCTAAAGACACTTTCTTTAGAACGTTATGTGCCCTCACTCAAGATAGAGTTTGCTAATGGGTTGTAGGCAAATTCGTTTCCAGAATACAACAAAGCCTGAGAAGAACTGCGATTAGCAAAATCGAAGATCTCCGATATCTTTGTGAAACAATTGTAGATAGACTTTGGGAGATTAGGAGAGTATTCTAAAAATTTTAAAACAAAATGTTTTCGTATATATAAAAACTGAATTGCCTAAAAAATGTATTTATATGGATACACAAAACCATCTAGAGATCACAGAGAAGAGGACGATACGCCTCTTCCCAGAATTCGTCAACAACAACGGTGTGAACATTGTCTCCTTTACTGTTAAGGAATTGAAAATGGATTCAACTGTTTTCCTTCTCCAATGGTGCCTTTCATTTAAAATGAAGTGGCAGATGCCACCATTTCATGAAGTGGTCTGCCGCTTCATTTGAATTTGAAAGATGGTTGCCTTTTCCACTTAGAAGAAGAAAAAGACACGTGCATGCACGGCTTCAGGGAGTGGCTTGCTTCTCCACTCAAACGCTGGCTGTTTCTCCAGTCAAGTGATGGCTGTTTACTCCAATATAAAAGAAGGCAATCCGTTTTAGCTTAATCAAATACCCAAGTTAATTAAATAATCAAAGATCCATGAGATTCATGATTAAATCTCAATAGGTCCTGAACACTACATTCCCATCATTCTCTTCTACCCAAACACCACCCAAAAAATCACTGCTGAACTCAAGAAATCCTTGCCCGAAACCTTACAACTCATGTACCCCCTTGCTGGACGATGGCTTCAGAGTGATCAGTCATCTATCAAGTGCAACAATCAGGGCGTTGAGTTTATCAAAAAATCCATCGAAGAAGACATGTTCACCTTGCTTAGGGATTGGGATTCCCTGCTGTAACCATGGGTTACAGCAGGGATGCAGTACCCAGCAATGTGAGAGGGGGAAGAGAGAGAGAGAGAGAGAGAGAGAGAGGGAAGAGATCTTTTTCCCCCTTCACATTGCTAGGTACAACACCCCTGCTGTAACCCAGGGGATCCATATCCCTTGCTTAGACACCCGAAAATCGACCTGCTTAGTCAACTTGTTCCATGTACTCCTATGGAAGCTAAAGACGAGGTGATCCTAGCCATCCAAGTCAACATCTTTGGCTGTGGTGGAACTGCCGTTGGTGTATTCCTTAACCACGTGATCACCAATGCCTCTACATTAGCGATGTTTATCAAGACCAGGGCAGCCATCGCCAGCGAGAACGTCGTTTGTTACGATGCCTTTGTAATCAATTGCGCTTAGCTTTTCCCTCTCCAAGATACACTAAGTAACTTATGGGCCATTGAAGGATTGTGGGGCCAGCTAGTGACTAAAAGGTTCGCGTTCAATGCGAGCAACATAGCTGCTCTCAGGCAACGGGAACAGCTGATGCAATGGAACCCTCGACACGAGTCGAGGCCATGGTGGCGTGGATTTGGGCTGCAGTGATTGCAACTGCTCGAAAACGTAACAAAAAGTTAAAGACACACTTGATGACCAACGCGGTGAACTTTCGAAAGAGATTGATACCCTCGTTGCCTTCGAGTAGCATTGTGAACATCTTTCACATGACAACAACAAAGTAGATTGCGATCAGTGAGGCTGTGGACTATAATCTTCTGACTTGTAGAGTGCGCGAGTCGGTGAGAAGTGTGACCGACCAATACGTGAGGAAGATGCACGAAAATGGTGAGTACATTGATTTCGTTAAGAAAGGAATTGAACCACTAGCAAGCAGTAGTGGAGAAACGGGATGGCTCACAACAAGTAATTGGTGCAAATTTCCTCTGTATGAAGCTGACTTTGGTTGGGGGAAACCCACATGGTGGCAATGTGTGTGAGTTTTCTCAATTCTGTAAGTTTGATTGATACCGGTGATGGTGAGGGCATAGAGGCGTGGGTGATGGCGAGTGCCAATGTATTAAAAGAGGCGTAAGGTGAAGCTTTCAACCCATCACAAGGCGTGGTGTGAGCATTAAGGCGTTAAGGCTTAAGCCTTTTTTGTAGTAATAATGTTAGAAAATTAAAAAATAAAAATACTATGTAGAAATGCATAGAATATCTAAAATTCTAAAAGAATCAATATAAGTAATTGAAAATGTGAATAAACATATAAACAAAAGTATAAAAAGCAAGTATAGCTCTCGTTTTGTGCTAACTTTTTTTATTACGAAATCTCTCGTAAAATTTAACTTGGATTGGTCAACTAAAATTGAACTGTATCTGATTGTCTTATTTAGTTTTTCTCAGTATATTCGCATTATAAACTATTAATTGAACTCTATCTAATTTTTTGAGTTAATTACTCGGTTGACCATTGTATTATTAGCCAAATTCAACTTTTGGCACTGAAAATTAGTTTGTGACAAAGTGATCATTAAATTCTTCAATTGAGTCCAATCGGGTCATTTTGTTAATTTCAGACATCCACATGCCCATTAATTCCCATAAGTCGAGAGTAGATTTGTCACTTTTAAATTATTTTAGGTTTTTGTGTAATTTTTAACTTCTTTTCTTTTTCTTCTCCTCCTCCCTCCATCGCCCACCTAGCCCATTAGGAGTCGACCACCACACCGATGACACCACACCCAAGCCTCGCCACACCCCCCCCAAACACCCCACCCAAGCCTCAATTTTGTGTATGACAGTTTGTGTGCGGGATTGTGTGTGTGTGTGTGTGAGTGTGACATCGACCTTATGGTCTTCCTCCGTCCATGGCACCGCCTTGGGGAACCTCACGCAGGCCCTAACATAGTCCAAACAGGAATTCGAGCACTACAGGGAGTAATTCAAGCGTGATCTATGCATTATCAATCACGCTCGTGAAGTCGAGAGTATAGAGGAGCTGAAGCATGATAATGTGGTTACTAATCCATCTCGGTGCTGCTGGATGCATAATTTAGCGAGTAGGTTTTGGTGGTGGTGGTGTTGTGTGCTGGCGCTAGGCTTGAAGGGAAATATGGACGAAAGAAAAAAAAACAGAAAATAAATTGACATATATACCCCTGGATGAAGTCACTTAACGGACTTAGGGTTGAGGGAGCCTAACAGAGTGACTTGATTGGTCACAGATCAATGTCTAGTGACAAAAGTTAAATTTGTCTAATAATACAGTGGTCAACCAAGTAGTTAACTCTTTTTTATTTAACTTTTCTGTATACATATAATCATACCTATTATTATTGTAGTCATAATCAGGCTAATTGATTACTTTATCATTGAATCATAATAATTGCCAACTAAGAAAATTTAATGCGTTGTGCGAAGTAATTACACCAGATTTTATCTGCAGATTCTTCTCTTTTACTCTATTTTTGTGCCAAATGCCTATCTTTTGATTCCAAACTGTCCTGTAAAGTTTTACTAGATTGAACATTTTAAATTGAGTTTTATCTAATTGTCTTATTTAATTTTCGTAGGTGCACTGTATTTTACTCCATTAATTGAACTCCCTTCTATTTTTATTTAATTCCATGGATACATTGTACCATAACCTATTATTGTAACAGTCATGATCACTCTGATTAATTACTTTTATCATTATATCATAGTAACTGCAAACTAAGGAGATTTATCGCATTGCACTGAAATAATGTTTGCCGACTTACACAAGAGTGCACAAAAAAGTTGGACACATAACAATATACTCACCATTTAGAAAGGTGCAATACTGTTTGACCGATATGGTTTCCACCAACTTTTTGTAGCTACAAACATTTTGGTGACGTTGGTTCACTTGTGTGGGACAAATGTGGAAGTAGAATAAAAAATTAGAAATTGAAAATAACTTTGCAGCTTTATAACAATTAGAGCATGTTATTACATAAAAAGTTCTAGCTTCATCTCAAAAATCGTACAACATGAGGTATGTGCCATATATATATATATATATATTTTCTTATCTCGGTAGAGAACTTAAAAGTTTACTTATCTTTTTCTTCTTCAATTTTTACTAAAAGTGAAATGAGCAAAGCTTAACTAAGGATCATTCCGCAATTAATAAGGACCATTATAAAAGAATGGGTTTATCTAATTCGATTGAGTTTCGTTCCATGTCATCGTATTTACGACGACATGGACCAATCAACTAGGAAAAGATGGCCACATGGATCTGTTTGATGGAAATTTCTTTTGTAAAAGACAGTCATACCCGTGAACTTTTTAACAACATTCGACTTCAATTAACCATTGGGCTCATCTGGTTAAAAAATAGTACTACTTTAGATATTGACTTGATACTTTCTAGATGTTGGTACTTAAATTGTACTGTATTGTACTTAAGTATTACTTTAGACTTCAGATTTCACATTAGCCCTTTTCTAAAATAGAGTGAAATGGTTCAAAAAATTATGAAGATCAAGTTCTCTCTCAACATTCTCCAGAGTGAATTGGGTCAAAGACGAGGAAAAAAAGATGGATTCATCACCTACCAGACCAGGTTCTCTCTCAACAGGGGAGCCCCCACTATCTCTTGATCTACTATTACAAAGCATGACGCAACCAACTACACTTCCACAATTTAGACCCCAACTTCATACCATTTCGTTCAAGGACACACTTCTCCAAAATATCAATGAAAATGCGGATGATATGGAGTTGGAGGATGAATTTCTAAGTGAGGATGAATTTCTAAGTGAAAATGAAGAGGAACCATCTCAAAACGATGACAAAAATGCTAAAATCCCTAGCATCCAACTCACTCCGTAGCTCAAAATGCGCATAAAAAATCATGGAAAAAGGCACTAATTATTAAAGCTAACATAGTAGATTTTACAGTGAATTTGGTGACCAAAGGGAACAATGGAAATCATAGATCTCACTCATGGATTCTTGACCATCAATATCCCAGCGGATGAAGACTGCAGGAAAGCATTGGAACAGAGGACCTTTGTTCATTGGCACAAAATACCTCTCTGTCCAAGCATGGACACCAGATTTTAACCTTAACACTTAAACCATTCCGTCAGTGGTTGTTTGGATCAGACTAAATTCACTACCATTGGAATATTTTGACGAAGTAATTCTAACCATGGTGGGAAAACAAATCAAAATCCCACGACGGATTGATTCGATTACGTCGTCTCTCACTGAGGGTAGTTTCGCAAGAATGTGTATCCAAATAGACACTTGAAAAAACATTATCAAACATATTCGTATTGGAAAACACATCCAAAAAATTCAATACGAAAACGTCCCCTACTTTGTCACCGATGTTGAACAATTGGGCCATTTCACAAGTCAATGCTCAGCACAGTTGAACCCAATCACAGATCTCTGATCTCCCATGATTAAGTAGAGCAAGAAATCAACTCTGTAATCAAATACACAACAATGCAGTTCAATAAGCTACAAAAAATATCATAACCAAGCAAGAGAGTTGGAAGAAGAGAAGAGTACCTGTGAAGGATTGTGGACGGTAATAACCCGTCAGCGAAGGCAAACCGCCCCTCAAATTACATGGGAAACCAATATCTAGGTGCTAGAACACACCACAATCTCCGAGCATGGAAGAAGACTCCTGTAATTGAGGACAATTAAATCGGCAGACTAAACATTTCTCTGGTGAACCAAAAAATTTCTGGTAGTTTCAACCGGATCTGCTTCAGAAACCCGGAGCATCAGTGGACAATCGTCCAATGAAGAACCCACCCACAGCAACACCGACCAATCAAAGAAAGTTGTTCCAAGGGACCCATCCACCGCTTTAATCTATGATGATTTTGACACTCCCCATGACAAATCTGGCACCAGAGATCGCCCTTTTAGTTCTGACGCCACCCCGGTATCCTGCGTGGACCCTAAACACCCTCTCTTTAAATAGAACTCCTTAGTCAACAAAAAAGCTACTTCACCTCAATCTTCTTTATTTTCTTCCCAGACCCCACACCTGATCCCTGCCATGTCTGTTATGTCCCATATGCCTAACCACCTCGCTAAGCCAATAACAAAATCCCGTCTACCTCCCTCCCCAAATGAAGAAAAAGAAAACTTTCTGGAAATCTCTCGCGTCCTAACCCCTAAAATTACTCTGATACACTCAAATAGACTGCAACTTCCCTACTTTAATCCTGCTCAAAAAATCCTTCAACCATGAAGCAAACCCAGGCAGATATATAATGTTATGCCGAAAGCCTTTAATGCCTACAATTATTTTCTGGATAAAACTGAGAACCAAAGTAGAACACATGGAACCACATCATCTCCCCCACAACATAGGACTACCAACTCACTCTTGCTCACACCACTCTGTGGAGAGTCAGGAGGAAACATCTCTAATCCCTCAAGTTTGACACCTCAACCTATCCCAAATCGAGACACAAAGGTTACTATCGAACCCCCTCTCGTCGGTGATCACTCACCGTCGATAACATCATTGAACATGATGATAGCTTTTTTATCCATCCCCATTCATCCTATGACACCAACTCTGAGTTAACAACCTTACCTCCTAAGTCTGAGGGAAACTCCCCATACACCTACTACACACCAAATGCCAACGACTACCCCATTTCTTCCACCTTGAACCCAAATATCCAGGAATATTAATTTGAATATTAACCTGACCCCACCTCCAACAACATTTAGTCAAACCAAAAATAACCTGTCACCACCACCATAGGGATTGAACCCAAATTTCCATCTAACAAAGACCATACCTAACATGTCTTCCCACCAACCACAAAGAGTGCTAGACACAATGACCCCACCCTTGCCACCAAAATTCTCCCTAGGAAGAGCATCGATAAGAGCACCGAACCAGCTCCTTTTCCACCTCAAGTTTGGATACAATCATTACCAAAGGATCCCTGCACGTCACACACAACCTTGAAAATGCTACCTTGCCCAATTACGACAAACAAATACTTGGCCCTCAATCATCTCGACCTACTTTTAAATGCCAATCAAGAATCCTTAACCGACATTCTTTTCTCCCACCTAATGCTCCTCCCTATTACCATTACCGCTATGTACTTCGGCGAGCTTGTGGAGGGTAGACCAAGCTATCTCTTCAATGTACAAAATATCCGAGTTCAACTGAGGGAAGTGTTTGTCTAGTTGGGCTGGACAAAATACAACATCTAGCCCTATTAGAAAGAAATCCACTATGAAACTAGAAGCTACCCTGCCCTTCTTATCATGAATATTATAGCTTGGAATTGTAACAGAGCGGGAAACTCTAGCTTCAACCTTCATGTTTGTGATCTTATTCAATGTCACAAACCTGAGGTGTTGATTTTACTCAAAATAAAAATTTATGCTGCCACTACGGAACGGATTACGACTTTCTAGGTTTCGACCGAAACCACAGGGTGGATGGAAATGAATTTCGTGAAGGAATTTGGCTTTTCTGGCACTCTAACAAAATCTAGATTGACGTAGTGCATAAATCCCCACACGCCCTCAATGTTGTGGTCCAGGTATGTCCTACACAACCTTGGTTTTTATCGGCTATTTATGCTTCCCCTATTCGAACTATTAGAAATACTCTCTGGGATGATATGGTGCATATTCAGAAATCTCAAAACCTACCTTGGCTCACTTTGGGTGACTTAAGTGAAATCATGAATCAAGATGAAAAAAATAGGTGGTAGAAGTTTTAACATGGATAGAGTGCGTCCTTTTCTAAATCTTATGGATCAAATCAAACTCATTGATCTAAGTTATAAAGGCCAATCATTTACCTGTAATAACCATCGTATTAATAGAAATGATCTTATTTATGATCATAGTTGCAGAACTTCCCTAATGCGTAAGTCCTCTACCTTCAGCGTACCCACTCCGATCATCACCCTATTCTCCTTAGAACTAATATCTTCAACTCTTCAGAAATGGAAATTACTCGTTCCAATTTGAAACGGCTTGGTCTTACCACTCGAGCCGCAAGGCTACTATAACCAGAATTTGGGCTACCCATTAAAATGATCATGGCACTTTCTACACTAATTTTGTGACTCTAATGCGACATCTAATGGATTGGGAAAAACTATCTTTGGAGACATCTCTAAACAAAAATAGAAAATCTTGACTAGAATTACCGGTATTCAAAAAAGTCTTACAAATCATTTCTCGCTTTTCCTGAGCAACTTAGAACTTGAGCTTTAAGACTAGTATAATTCTATTCTGAACCAAGAAAATGAACATTGGAAGCTTAGGGCCAAAATCTAGTGGCACTGCAAGGGAGACCGAAATACTAGTTTCTTCCATATAATGCCCCTCAATAGGTGTAGAATTAATAAGGTGGTCACAATTGAAAATGATCAGAACTGCGGGATTACAGATGAAAAAAAGATTAGGCACTTTTTCTTTCAAAGCCATACTCATTTGTATACCGGTGACCTTGCTATTCCGTTTCAACGAGACTGGATCTTCCCCGACTCCTTTAGTGCTAATCCCAACTTTACTATCTTGAGAAGTGTCCCTTATGATGAGAAAATCAAACAAGCGTTATTTGACATGGGATGAAATAAGGCCCCGAGGCTGGACGGTTTTCACCCACGTGTTTTCCCAAAATTATCGGGATACTTTGGGCCTTGACCTTCTCACTTTTGGTGAGAACATGCTTTACAATCAAGTCTATCCCGGAGAACCTTAGAAAACCCATATTTCTTTCATACCGAAAAGCCCTACTATGAAAAATGTTAGGCAATTTCGGCCCATTAGTTTATGCAGCACTACTTATAAAATCGTCTCTCGTATTTTTGTTAGTCATTTGCGTACCCTAATCGACACTATTATCCACCCAAGCCAAACTAGCTTCCTTATAGGTCGGCATACGACGAACAATATCAATATCGTACATGAGCTCCTTCATAATATCAGACATAAAAAAAGCAAGGTTGGTCTATTTACGGCAAAGCTGGATTTAGAAAAAACCTATGACAAGTTGAATTGGGATTTTCTGTTCACTATTCCGATTAAGAAAGGTTTCCCAAAATATTTTATCCTGTTAGTTATGAGTTGTGTCTCATCTGTTCAACATGCGATCTTATGGCATGGAAAACCTTCGGAGTTCTTTAGGCCTCATGGCGGTTTATGCCAAGGAGATGCTGACACCCTATTTGTTTTGTTCTGTGTCTAGATGATCTTTCGAAAAAAAATTTGCTCAAGGAAACGGACCATCTATTAAGCCTATTAAAGTCGCCCGCTCAGATTTAGGGATCTCCCACCTATTATTCACGGATGATTTCTTCTGTTTGGTGGAGCCACTAAAGAAAACTTTCGGAGTTATTTTAGCACTTTTAATCTGTTCAGTGCTTAAGCTAGCGTTAAAATCAATACCAAAAATTCTCATCTCCTTTTTTTTTCTTTTTCTAAAACTACTTATTAGGATATCCAGCATTATATAAGTGTTCACATTTCCAATAACCGACAAGTTTGACAACTACTTGAGAGCCCCCCTTACCTAAGGCCCGATAAAAAAAGATTGCTTCGTTCACCTGGTGGATCAAACTAGAACCAAACGGGCAGCTTGGAAGTCCCACTCCTTATCCTTAGTAGCTGCACAACTCTTATCAAATTGATGCTCAAGTCTATGCCCATTATATTATGCAGGCCTATGTAGTCCATACTAACGGTGACCAATAAACTTTATTCAAGTCAAAACATCCTCTGGGGTCACACGGAAACGGATAAAAGATGACACGCGCTAAATTGGGCAATGTTACATCCCCTCGTTCTGCGGGCAACCTAGAAATTCATAAGACCAGAATGGCTAATAAATCCATGTTTCTAAACCTTGTTTGGAGGTTATGGAACACAACCTCATTCCTTACAAGCCCTCACTCTAAGAGACAAATATCCTCCTAATGAAACAATTTGGAACGCTAAACAAAGACTTAACAGTTCTCCTTTTTGAAACACATGCCCTTAGAGCTCGTAATAGTCTGGCTATTGGATAGTGCATCTATCCATTTTGGAACGCTAAACAAAGACTTAACAGTTCTCCTTTCTGAAAACATGCCCTTAGAGCTCGTAATAGTCTAGCTATTCAAGTGCATTGGCAAATATGAAAATGGATAGTGCATCTCCTTTTGGAATCACTATTGGCACCCTGCCGGGGCATAGCCTCCTTACTGCTCAAGCCGATAGTCTTTGATTGAAGGACGCTATCAACAATAGGAAGTGGGATTTGGATATCCTTCAGAATAATGCCTGACTATATTGTTAAACGCATTCTTGCCATACCTATTTCCGTTTCATGATAAAGCGGACCACCTCATCTAGCCCCACGATAGAGGCGAGTGCACTGTTAAATCAGCCTATAATCGTTTGATTTCTGAAACCATAACCACAAGGGGAGATTGGATGTGGATTTGGAAGGCACCATGCCCCCCCCCCCCCCCCCCGAATCCAAAGTCTCTTCTTGAAATGTGTTCACTATGCTCTTCCAGTTCGAAATAAACTCTCTTGGCTTATCATTAAATTTTGCCTTCACAATTGTGGTCTTAACGAGACGGTTGACCATTGCCTCGGGAGTTGTCCTTTTATTAAAAAAAATCTCGGAGATGGCTAACCCTGATTGTACAAATGGTCACAATTTAAATCTTCCTTTCCACTCTTGGTGTAAAGTAAATCTGAAGGGTAGAAGAACAATGAGTTTTTGCCCTAAATAATCATCTTTTAATACTTAATTACTCCTTTACCCTATTTTCAATCATATTTACCTATCTACCCCATTTTTGAAAATCTTGGTTCTAAACAGAGATTTCAACCGAAGAAAACGTGGTTCCAAATTACGTTTTCAAGCAAACATTACAATGAAATCTCTGTTAGAAACCAAGATTTCTTTCAATTTTATTTAAATTAGACAAATAAAACTAAACATATTAAAAACGTGGTTTGGAACCATGTTTTCTTCGCTTGAAATCTCTGTTCAGAACCAAGATTTTCAAAAGTGGGGTAGATAAGTAAATAAGGTTGAAAATGAGATAGATGAGTAATTAAGTATTACAAAAAATTATTTAGGACAAAAACTCGAAGAACAATTGGGCTCCATTAAATCCCTTGGAATGCCATATTTGCTTTCCTTATATCCTTTGCTTGGCATCATCGAAACAAATGAGTCATCTTACATGAAACTTTCCGTAGTATCCAGACGGTCATTCAAGCTGCTAATGCTCACACACGAGACTACACTTTCTTCATGACGCTTAATAATAAAATAACTCATAGGGAGATCCTCCGTGTGGGATGGCAGCCTCCACCCTATCAATGGCTAAAGATTAGTACGTATGGTAGTGTTAAGCAAGATGTGGCGATTGGCAGCGTTGCCGCCCTTATTAGAGACCATAGAGGAAATTGGATCGAAGGTTGTACACACCGTTTACGGTATACATATAGCCACTTTGCTAAATGGTGGGAGGTACGTGATGGCCTTATGCTTTCCTGGCAAATGAATTTTCGGAAACTTTTACTCGACATAGATGATAAATGTGGTCGATATGCTTTAAAATGAAAACTCCCCCGGCTTGTTAATTGAAACTCTGGTTATGAATTGTAGCCTGTAGGGCATTCCTTACGCGCTCCTAGCAGGTTATAGTTTTTTATGGGTTCTGAAAACCAAACTTTTGTGTAGGTTTCATGGCTAAACAGGGGGTGGATCAGCGTTCAGACTTTCAATTATGGGTTTATGCGCAATTTTTTTTTGTCATCTTTCATTTTTGATGCTACGGTTGCGTGATTCAAATTCTTGCTTAATTAAATAAATTCTTATGTACCTAAAAAGAAAAAGAACTTCCAAATAGTTTAAAGCATCTCCTAAAACTAGGGATGGCAAAAAAATCCGAACCCGCGGATTTCCGCCCCGCCCCGCCCCGATAGGAACGGGTTTTTTTTGACTTTGACCGGGTCGTGGGCGGGTATGGTATTTTTTTAAAAAACCCGCAGCGGGTTAGGGTCGGATATGGTATTTACCTATATCGCCCCGCGACCCGCCCCGCCCCGGTATACTTACCCTAATAGCTTACTTAATCCTAGCCGTCCATCTATACCATATATATATGTCTATTTTCCAGCATACCCTACTCAGATTTGTGCTTTCCTCTCCAATCTCGACAGCACGGCCGCTCTCCACCCATACGGCGCACGGCTCATGGCTCGGCCACTCTCCATCCACCTCACGAATTGGAGCCCACCGCACATCGCACGGCTCTCCACTGCAGTACCGCACGGCGACGAACCACCACTGCGACGAGCTTGTTCTTAGAGTTGGATCTACTGCCATTACTGCGACGAACCACCACTGCGACGAGCTTGTTCTCAGAGTTGGATCTACTGCGACGAACCACCACCGCAGCACCGCAAGGCGCACGGCTCTCAGAGTTGGATCTGCGGTGTCCAGGTACGCACCCACCCGCTTGTTCTTGCTATAGATAGAGTAAATGTATTCTTAAAAATCAGAGTAAACCTGGTGAAATCCGATGGGTTTTGATCATGCAGGGGCCTCCACTAATAACACTACGATGGGTTTTCAGTATTTGGTTTGGTTTGCGTGCTACAGCGGGGAACGGGGTGGAACGGGACGGGTTCGGGGTTCCTAAATCTACATAGGATCAGTTATGGTATTTAACATAAATAATCCGGGGCGGGACAAAGTTCACTGAGTAGCGGGTGGGTTCGGATTTTGTAAAATCCGCATCCGACCCGCCCTATCGCCATCCCTGCCTAAAACCATAAGCCCTACAAAAATTCATTACTATTTGCAGGGGAAAGACGCAGAGAACTGAGCGTGAGGGTGAGATGTGGGAACGTGAGAGACCGAGTGGAAGCAGCAGCAGCAGCAGCATAAACTCGGTGTTTTACGCGGAGAGTTACCACCCGATTCAGGCCGGTAGCATCGACGGCACCGACATACTTCCTCACGACAGTGGCGTCTATAGGGCCCACCTCTGCGCCTCAGCTGGCCTCTGTAAGTACTACCTTTCTCTTTAATCCCGCACCCCCCTCACCCCTTCAGTTCCCATTTTTATCCTGCTCAGTTCTTCCATTTTTCCAGATGACCCCTTCGGCGATCCGAAGGTTACCGGAGACCCTTATTGCACCCTCTTTGTTGGTCGCCTCTCTCATCTCACCACTGAAGCTACCCTTCTCGAGGTACGATATTCATTTTCGTTGGATTTTCGCCCTTTAACTTTGCGTGAATTCGTAACAAAAATTTAGTAGGTGTAATGGTCAAGATTTTACTTCCTAGTCTTATCTCTGATTGACTTGCCAAATGATAATTTTTTTACTCTATGCTTGTTGGTTGATTTTAGTTTGATGTTTATATGTACTAAAATCTTATCCTAGGAATCCGAAAATTGTCAAAGGGGAAAAAAATCCAATGGAACAGACGGTGTAGTTGATTTTATTTGTGAAGACGTGACTTGGCTTGGGTGTCGTGTGTATAAGCTATGCTGCAGTCTTTGTTGCATTTTCTTGGTAATTGGTTGAGTTTGATTGTGATTTTTTAACGTGGGTTCTGTGTTTATTAGGCTATGGGCAAACATGGGAGGGTGCAGAACTTGCGATTGCTTAGAGACATTGGTAAATTTGCATTTTCATACTTGTGCTTCTTATGAAATAATTCAAGAACTTGAAATATTTGCAATGATCAAAGTAGTTTAACTATGCGGAAGTGGTCTGTAATTATTAGTGTAGGGAAGATCTCATTAAACGCTTAAAAGAACAGTACGTTCTAGATTATGGGTGATAATCATTAACTGATGAATACTAAAGGTGATGTGTAAGACATATAATGCATCTGCACCGCTGTATTAAGCGTGCCATGGACATATTTGTCTACAACGTGCCATGTGTATGAGTCGTGATTGAAGAGGAGGCGGGTGTGGGAGGGTTGACAATCAATAAGTTTGTGTTCAACCCCCTCGCTCACGACCTCCAGCCCCAGTTAAATAACTTAGTGATATCTGAAGGAAGAAATTTCAGATTGACTTGCCACCGCTGCCTTTGAGATAATTAGGTTTTGTATTCCTTTTATCGAGGGCTTTACTTTTGCTGCTTCTAACTGACCATTTGTGCCTTTGTATTCTACGACTAATTAACATCCAATGCAGTTTCCCTCAAAGTTCTTGAAGGCCTGATATGCCTGATACTCTCATGCTGCATAGTTTGACATTTAAAGTGCAAAATGTGGTTTTCTGAATTTTTATATTGTTGGTTTCTTAACTCAGTAGGAATGATAGATTTCTGAACTGAGTTCTAAAGTATCTAAGGCACTAGTTTTTCTCACATCTTTTACAACAGGTCTCTTTGTGCAAACTACTAGCATTACAGAAAAACCCCTCTCAGTGTTGAGTAGTTGGAACCATTCTGTTTTGGTTTCTCCACATTCACAGTGTACCGTACAAGAAGAAGTCCTTCTAACTTGGTTGGTGCTGGTTTGCAGTGACGGGTGCCTCACGTGGTTATGCCTTTGTTGAATATCAAACTGAAAGGGAGATGAGGAGAGCATATGAGGTGATGTTTGGTCTAACTACCTTAATATATGTAGTTATGTACACAATACCACTCCCCCTTCCCCACCCTTTCCTTCACATACATGTGCATGCCGATAAATACTGCCACCAGATAGGTGATTTTGTTCTTCTTGGGTATGCTAACCGTGTACCTTTTGTTTTTGGGAAAGCATGAACTCCATTGCTAGAATGATAGAACAATCACAATTACCAATACCAAACCAGAGATTTGCTCCCCGAAACAAAAGCAAAATGGAAAACTTCCAACTGATCCTATTCTAAGAACCAGATTTAACAGATCTGATGGGGGCAAAAAAAAGATTTAGATATTGCTCCAAAGAAACTTTGATATCTGGCTTCCACAAAAACCATAGAAGAAGACTGCAGATATTCCCCAAAAAAAAAAAGAAAAAAAAAGAGTATTCGCAAGCAAATTGTAGTAGACAATAGTAGCAAGACCAAGTTGATGTAGGATGGATCTTAATAAGGGGTATTTAAGGCTGTCCTACAACAAGGTATGGTGGGCCAAGGCCAATTGAGAAACTAGGGTTAGGGTTTAGAAGCAACAAAGAGGGGTTTAATTGTCTGATATCGGGCTGTTTAGGTTGCCATGGACAGCACCTGTGAACAATAGCTGTTTGTACTTATGAATAGCAATAACCAAATAATAAAGGATGGGAGAACCTAAGAGTCTCACTAAGGGCTTCTAAAAGTCTCACTTGGAAGAAAATCAATGGAGCGTCGCCATTGACAAGAAAAAGTGAATCTGCTTTAGAAAATGCTATTCATCAACTCTCCCTTAATTCTGCTTTTCTATGCTTGCTTGTGTAGAATAAGCAAGAGGCAAATATTCGTACAGCTCCTGAATTATAGCCGTTTCGCTACATTAGACCCTCGATTAATTTTTCGCCGCTATAGTCCTTTATCTTAAAACCATTAGTCATATCAGTCCTTTTCCCCATTTCTGTCTAAATTTGGCCCCACAACAAGGGAACTAAAGTCATTCCTCAATCCTCAAGAAACAAAAGCTCCCTTACAGTCCCTGAACTGTTGACTTATTGTTGAATTAGTCGCTGAATTAATTTCTGCCGTCTTAGTCCTTTAACATTGCATCATTAGCTAACTTCGTTCTTAGGGTCACTTCAAGTAAATTCTAGACATTGATGAAAAAAAAGGCAATTTATGCCCCATCAAATAGGTCGCCACCATGACCATGGTCTTTTAATACCATAATGACCAAGCTCTCTTTTAGGTGGCTTCGTCCTTACTATGCACCATCGGTAGGTCGCCACAATGACCATGGTCTTTTAATACCATAACGACCAAGCTCTCTTTTAGGTGGCTTCGTCCTTGCTATGTACCATCGGCACACCTTACCCTACCACCAACAGAGCACAACCCGCACCAACCCTTCCTTTTGTACAACCACCATGTTAAATATATACCCAAAAACGTAATTTGAACAAACCGGTAGCAAATCCTACGTGACAACAAGCACTCCCCCAAGAGCTACCAACACCCCTGCTATACAACACCCCCCACAACCAATTTAAACTTCCATTAGTTAAATGCCATGTTTTAGATATACATACTAGTTCCTCGAGATTAAGATTGTAAAAATCAAACTGATACACGTGCTGGGTAATCCATTGCGAATACGGGTCTAGTGGTCACGGTCTATGTTACATGTACTCGGTACGAGTGTCCGGATCGGATACGTGTACATGTGTCAGATTTGTCTAATTTTGAAAACACAAGACACGGAACATGGCAAAATGTTCATTTTTGTTATTACTTTTTAGTTATTTCAAAGGTGAAAAGGTGTTTTGTGTGATGCACTTGGTTTTAATTGACAACTTCTCTGGTATCAAAGCAATAACTAATTAAACAAAAAAACTATATATAGTATTCATAATGTTATATCCTATAAGATGTGTTGGACACATATCCCATATCCATGTTTAAGTGTCGAGTGTCCGACACGGGTACTTCATGCAAACCGAAGAGTCCATGTGACATAGGGCACGGTAGAATTTGCACAGGGTTTGATAATATTAGCATTTTCTTGGACCCATGCCCATACCACCTTAGGTCAGGTAAACCCGCAGGCAATCCAAGTTTCGCCCCCCGCCCCCCCCCCCCCCCCAAATTTTTTATTTTTCTCCCTTCCTCTTTTTTTCCCGTAACACAACCACACTAGTGAAGCTTGCGCATTCGTACAATCACACAAAATAGACCTAGATACACACACACACAGAGACAGACACTCGCATATTGATTAACAAACATTCACATGCACACACATACATAAGCACACAACACTTTTGTTTGTGGTGGCTATATGGGGAGTGTAGAGTAGCTGGGATGTTGGTAGCATTAAGGGGAGAGTTGGTTGTCATGTAGGATTTGCTATCAGTTTATTCAATTGCGTTTTGGGTATGTTCTTGTTGTCATGGTTGAAAGGAAGGAAAGGGGTGGTGTGGTGTTAGTTGTGTTGGTTTTTTTTTGGTTGGGGGGTGGGGGGTGGGGGATGGTGTAAAGCACAAGCTACCTTGTAGAGAGCTCAGTCCTTATGGTACTAAAATTCCGTAGTCATAGTCGTAACTTATTTGATGGGGTATAAATTGCTTAGTTGCACAAAGCGAGTGCGGGGGCGGGAGCGGGAACGGGGGTGGGGGAGCATAAGCACCAAGAAGAATTTGAGGTTGGGAGCGACTTGAATAAATATTGCGTAAAGAGTATTATCATTTGTTTAGTATAGTTTACATAGCCAACAACAACAGACAAGGAAACTTTAAGGACTTGACGGAAGAGAGAAACAAGGAATTGAGTTAAAAAGGGCTTGATTTTTAGGTACTCTCTCACTTGTTCTATGCATCTCTATCCAACTAACGGGATCGAGTTCCCATATTAACTTGGGACAAGATCCCATGGAGCTCCTAACTTGGGGTCGTAAAAGCGAGTTTCCGAGAGAGAAACATCACCGTATTAGGATTTTCCTCCAACTAAGGGTCTGTTTGGTATGGCTGTCAGTTTTCAGTTTTCAGTTTTTTTTCTAAAAAAAAAGAGGAGTTCTGGTTTTTTTTTTTACCAGTTTAAAAAACTGGTGGCTGTTTGACAGAGTTTATTTTTTCAAAAACAGAAAAGAGCAAGCGTTTGACAGGACAATTCTTTTGGCTTGCTCTTTTTTTTAATATACATTTTTACATAATTAAATATTATTAAAGGTAATTAGGCAACTATATTATAATGTCTTAAACATAATTTTCCAACATTACAATGATTAACAACCAACATTAGCTCATTTTAATCCTAAACAAGACCACCGGCACCAAGACCACCGGCGGACCACCACCGGTCGGCACTGCCACACCACCACCAAAGCTGCACACACCCACGGATTCGCCCCATCACCACCGGTCTCATCGCCACACCACCGGCACCCAGATCGGGTCACCGTTGTCCGCCGTCAGCGGACATCACAACCGGTGCTACAAACCCAAACTCTCTCCGGTCAAAACTGAAGCCCATCCTTCTTTCTTTCTCTCGCCGCTCAAAAATCGGAGCTACAAACCCATGGCTTTCTCCGATTGGATTTAATTTAGGGCTTTCGGGATGGGGGGAGATAGAGAGAAGAGAGAGAGAGAGGGGCCGAAAAGCGTTGCAAGTCGCAATAACCAGAGGTGGAGTGGTGGAGCCGCCGATGTCCGGTGGAGGCGATGGACGCGGTGGCCGGTGAAGGCGACGGACGCGGTGGAGCTGTGGAGTCCATGAGAGTTGCGGCCGATCGAGCTCCTGTCTGATGAAAGAGATGAAAGCCAACTGGAAGGAGGGTTTTATACCCAGCAAAAAAAACCCCAATTTTGTTGCTAGTGAGGCTCGAAGCCTCGACCTCATTAAAGCCTTCCTCAGCCCGCGTGAAAATTGGGTTAGAAAAGAGCTCCGAGCTCTTTTCGGTTTTGGGCTTCAGTTTTTAAAGTGTTGGCCCTTTTAAAAAAAAGAAAGCCAACCAAACACCCAAATTTTCATGGACTTTTGGAAAAAAAGAGAAGAGGGCCAAAAAAGAGCAAAAAAAATGGCTGTCAAACGGCCCCTAAGATAAATTGCCTTTTTTCCATCAATGTCTGAAACTTAAAAAGGGTTACCAAAAGTACGAAGCTGGGTAATGATTCAATGTTAAAGGACCAAGAGTGCAAAAATCAATTCAGGCGCTAATTTAGCAACACGTTAATAGTTCAGAGACCATGAGCGGTATTCTGCTTCTTCAAGAATCATTCCAGTGCCCCTATTCTGGGGGCCACAGACGACTAAATTGAGACAAAAACTGGGAAAAGGACCGATACGGCAAACATTTTAAGATAAAGGACTATAAGGTATTTAAGGTTGACCTTAATAAGGTTTGTAGGAAGTTAAGGTCGTCCTACAACCTTAATAAGGTATTTTAGGTTGTCCTACAACTAGGTATGGTGGGCCAGGGCATAGGTTTATAGGTTTTGCAGTTGAGAAACTAGGGTTAGGGTTTAGAAGCAATAAATAGGTGTTTCGTTGGCTGATTTGGACCTTTCTAGGGTGCTGTCAACCGTACCTGTTAACAGTATTGGTTGTATCTATAAATGGCAAACGGAGTAGCAAAAGCAAATAATAAAGAATAGGTAAACTTAGCGTTTCACTTAGGCCTTCTGGGCGTTCACCTAGAAAGAAAATCAATGGTGTCTCACCCTTGACAAGAAATAACAAATGTTCTTTATAAACTTGTATTCATCAACTCTCTCTTTGTTCTGCTTAATTTGCTTATATAGAAAAAATTAAGGACCTTTCCTATTGGGAAGAATCTAGAAATTATTGAAAGAAGAATTGACCAAGTCCTAATAACAAAAGGAATTATTAAATAACCTATAACTAAGTAGAGATAGAAATTACTAAATCTTTCTAACTAGCCATAATATTCACAATATCATTATCTTCCAGAATTACTAAAATACCCTGGATTGAACGAAGCTTGCATTTCAAGCCCATATGTATGTTCTCTTTTTCTTTAGCTTCCACAAACATTCTCTAACTTCAAGGGTCTTATCCCTATCGCAAGTGTATCCCAATCTACCCTACCCCCTCGAGCTAGAATAGCACACGGATGCTCTAGTGCTTGCATTAATTTATCTAAACTACATTTTGACTATGTTCATACATCCTGTCTTTGTATTACATATGCCGGAGAAACAACTAATTCATATCATCAAGCTGGTTATCCTCCCAGGACAATGCTTGGAGTGAGGATTGAATGATGTTTATTAGCCCTAAGAGATGGAATCAAGGTACATCAATTGGTTATATTAGTAGTTCTGTGGCTCTGGTGGATCTTAATGTGAAAGGATGACCGAAGAGCTTGTGAGTCAGTGTTCATGTGACACCACAAAGTCCAAATCGCATGTGTAAACCAAGTCAATCCCACAACCCCTTGTTATAAATTCTGGCTTTGTCATACATATGTAGGAGAAACAAGTAATTCATATTTGCAAGCTAGTTCTCTTCCCAGCATAATTCTTGGAGTAAGGTTTAGTGATATTATTAGCCTTAAGAGATGGAAATACAAACCTGTATGGTAGATCTATCAATTAATTATATTAGTTGCTGTGTGGCTCTGGTGAATCCTAACGTGAAAAGGACAACAGAAGAGCTTGTGAGTTGGTGTTATTGTAACACTACAAATTCAATTCTCATGTGCGAACCAAGTCAAACCCCAACCCTCCACCCCGCAACCCCCCCGTCCTCTGTCATCTCACGCAACAACAGAGTGTACCATTAGAGGGGAAAACGTGGAAAGAAAAGGGATATTTGGAGTTTCAAAATGGTGGATTTTGAGTTTTTTTTTTTGATGCATTATTATGGCACAGGAGGACCTTTAGACAATTTAAATTTTCATTTTGAAGATGGATATAGTTCTTTTGGGTATGAGTTTGGACTGCAATAACAAAGGTTAATTTGATCTGCCTCGAGTATTATTATGCGAAAGTAATTGCTGCTTGTAATACTGCATATCATTGGCAATCTGGAAATAATATCATCAATTTAGTCTGCTTGTCATAGAAAAATAAGAACATTGGTCTGCCTCTATATTCTTAGTAGGAACTAGGGAGCTGACTCTCCTTTCTTCACTTGGAACTTTCTGTTATGTCTGTAGGAGTGCGCAGCCATATTTACTTGTTTTACTACCAAAAACTGGAGATATCCGTGCTCGAGAATCACCTTAGGCACTAACAATGACTCCCACTGGGAAAATGAATAACCGTTGACTTGCCGAGGACAATGGAAGCAAATAAGAATGTAGATTAAGGATGTGTTTGGCAGAACTTCCATGCTCAATAGTCTATCTCTGGGATGGGCTTTGGAAGGCGTTGAAGTTTGTATAAACCAGTATTTTCTGATCAAAACAGTTATATATATATATATATATATATGTATGTATATGTATATCATTACAGCTTTCTCTCTCTATGCTGCAAGAAGCAGGATATGTTCTGTACATCAATCACCTCTGTCACTAACCATAGCTGCCATGTCTTCATGTAATCCCTTTTCTTCTACCAAAATCAGTACTATTTGCAGATTTACCATGCCTAAGGCAGACAAATCCAAGAATGAGTCTCAAAGGAATGAAATGGAACAGATGGTCAACGCACAGTTATCTGGAACCATAAAAACACATTGCCTTCACTTCAATAAATAATTAATTTACCAACAAATGGTGAAAACATCTGGAGAAACAAATGGTGAAAACATCTGGAGAAAATGAGAGCGGGGACAAATAAGATGGCAGATCTTGAATGGAATTGCATGTTCAAAAGCTCGGCGTAGCTTCACAGAAGATGCATGACTGAGAAAGCATCAGAGTAGAAAGGAGGATAACAAGACATCAAAGGAGTGAAGAAGAAGATAGCTGATGATGGAAGAACCATAAGAGAGAGGATGAACACGCTCTGCCAATGATCTCTTTCCATCCATCATAGATTTTGCTGTTGACGAAGTTCTCTCTGCCCAAAAGTTCCGCGCTTCACTGGACATTGACAGAAAAATAATTGCAGAAGAGTAGAGAATGAATATATAAGTCTTCTGATTTATGCGACTAACATGTTAAGCTCCAGGTAGCTGCGTGATTTAAATTATGGGGTTTTAGGGTTGGGTAAACTACAAAAGACACTCTCCCTTGCCCCCCACCATCCCCACAAAACACTTTCCAGAAGAAAAGAAAAGAAGTTCTTTCATGTGATGTAATCAGTAATAACATGAGGTGATGCGCAACTGATTATATATAGACATCCGGGGAAGAAGGAAATATCAGCTCTAGGGAAATTGTCTTTGTCTGTGTGCCAATAGCACAAGGAGTAACTATTACTGAATGGCATGGATCTTGAATAGTTAAAAAGCCAGGGTTACGTCGGAGGAACTCTTTCCAAGGTGGTGACTAGATCTTAGTTGCCGGAGGCAGGTGTGAGATTCATGGGGGGAGTGTCACTAGTGTACTAGATTTGGACCGAGTGCAGGATGGGGTGTGAGGTTCCGGAGCTTGGTTCCAGGGTGGAAGCTTCATGAGAAGTGGAGAATCCTGCGATTAAGGACTGCTGCAGTCTTCCATGTTTCCTTTTATTGACCCCAATCGACGATAGTGATAGGTACTGAACTTGTACAACACTAGCCAAAAATTTTTTATAATCATTTGAGATTGCAGAGAGTTGTTCTTGGATAAAAGCGTGACTCTATGTGCACAAGTTTCCATTCTGCTTTCGGATATTCTCTTGAGAATGCATCTTGTTGGCATGTGAGCCATTAGAATTTTCTTCTTCACAAATCTTCAGGATATTAGTCATATGGTATCAATTGCTTGCAGATGCCATGAAAATGTGTGGCACATAATAATATTAGAAGGGTGTCTTTGTCCACTTCTTGCTCCAAGCTATAATAGCTTGATGTTTTTATTCTTTGATTACAAATCATCTTGCACTAACTATTTTTATGTAGTATGTCTGTTCAGCTGTTCTAGCAACATGCTATATGTTCTTTTTTTTTTTTTTTTCAGAATATAGTGTAACAATCCAAGTCCGCAGCCCTCACCATAGGGCAATGCCTCTCTCAAAAGTGCTAGCGAAGTAGGTACTTATTATTTCATGGTAGGGTCTTATAAGACCAATTGTAAATTATCCCACATTCGATATCAGATATAACAATTTTCCCTCCTTTTTACCTTAGCGTCCTGGGTAAGGCCCAATCTTAACCTTAGTCAGACATAGCCCAAAATCTTCCTCTCTAGCCATTGTTGGATAATACCGGCAACCCAACCTGATCGGCCCGATTCGAGCCTTCGTGTCCCAACCTCTGGTAGCCTGACTGGGTAGCCCTGCCCGAGCTTTCAAGAGTCAGCTCTGAAACCATCTAATAACAACCCAGGTCCACTGTTTCACCTCAGAGCAATGCCTCCTTCAAAAGGGCTAGCCAAGTAGGTACTTAAGAGTTTGTGGCGGGGTGTTACAAGGCCAATCCCAAATTATCCAACATCTGATGTCGGATATCACATTTTGAGTATCTGTCATTCTAATTGATAGTGGCTTAGAGATACTTATCACTATACTTTTTTTTTCATCTGCAGGATGCTCACCATTCCCGCATTGATGATTCTGAAATCATAGTCGATTATAATAGACAGCAATTGATGCCGGGTTGGATTCCAAGAAGGTTAGGTCAGTCGAGTTCTCTTTTTCCTTGCAGTCTCTTTCATATACTTACATGACTTTAAAGATCATCTTAATATGCAGGAGGGGGTCTTGGTGGTAAGAAGGAATCGGGGCAGCTTCGGTTTGGAGGACGAGAAAGACCTTTTCGAGCTCCTCTGTATGCATTTTAATCTTTCATTCTTTTAAAGGTTTTTTTGTTGTCTTATTTTGTGAAAGCGTTTTCTTTAAACTGTTACAATACCGTCAGTACAAATTCTTCAAATCATACTACATGTTTTCATTCATCTTCTTAGATTCTTGTGTCCCAATTCTAAGTTCTATTCGAGAAACTGAATGTGGCTTCCAAGTAGATATTCCAGCAAAACTCTCGGTCTAATGGTAACTTAAGTAAATGCACTTCACAGTATAATGCATATCTAATTGAGGCGCGATGCTATTAACCTCCAATCCATCTTAGATGCACTAGTGAAATCTCTGCTGAGCGAGTGAGAAAATATGTTGCTTGGATTAACTTTGAGGAAAATGTGCAAAATTACTCTTGTTTAATTAGTATTGCCGCAGTGTTTTGATAGTTTTGTGGTCTACAGTTCTAAAAAAATTGAAAGATTAGCTCCTAGGGAAGGGGTGTGTAAGCTTTGAGTAGAGAGTAGAGGGACAAGTGCTTACTTCTTTGGCAAGGTGACTGTTGAAACATGAGAAAACGTTGGAGTGAAGTCAAGGAAATTACGTAAATGTAAAATATAAACTTCTAGTAGTGACCACAACGCACTACTTATCCAGATTTGCAAACGTGCAGACTGCTTTGGGTTCAGGATATTGTGATTGCAAATTGACAAACTGTGCAATCCGTTATTGTACTTGTTCTTTCTCCGTCTTCAGTTCGCCAAGTGGAGCACCAGATTCTATCTTGGTCCAGACCCCACATCTTATAAGTAGCAGGACTGCACTTCATCTAGTAGATAAGCCCATCTAACTTGTATCACGTTGCAGAACTAACTTATCCGCTCTCCTTGGAAAACAGGCGACCAATCCCCTGGGACGATTTAAGAAGACTTGGAATCCCACCTCCTCCAGAAGGAAGATACATGTCACGCTTTCAGGTAATTTCCTGTCAATGATTCTTATCTGGTTGTGTAGGTAGAGATCAATTTATTTTTATTATCTAGTGTCCCTCACAATTTTTTTTCTTGCTTGTGTCTGTGATTCTATCCATGCACCGTAAAAATCACGAGTGATGCTATGAAAGTTTTGTTATTTTTCTAATTCTTGCTGCTATCACTGGTTTATCTAATAATTTCCTTGTCTATGTAATCTATAGTAGGCGAAGTGAGAAACGCAATGAAACTCACGATAGCTTCTTTCGCGATACATCATCACATTATGTTTTCAATGTAGAATTTACGTTTCCAATGTAAAATAGGATTTATAAAGACTTTATATTAAACATAGAAGTGTCGCTAAATGTCTCTACTGATATCCTTATATTTCCAGATTAGTTACTTTCTATATTTGTAAACTTTTTGTATTTTGAAAGGTAATTCTAAACGTTTTAGAACTCTACTTGACCTACATACTAACCTACACGCACACACACGCGCGCGCGCACACACACACGCATACACGTATGATTACCTTATCACACGAATCATTTCCCTGTAACTATTCAATACCCTACGAAAAATTGATCACGTCGGAGCTTTTCCGCGGGAGATTAGATCTCCTAAAGTTCAATTCCCGTTCTCAACCCATGACCAATGTGAGCTCAAAGCTTCCTTCGTAACTCCCGGAACTTCTTCATAGTGGCTCCCTTCCATGCCTCATTTCATAGGGATCCAATTGTCCGAAATGAAGTTCTAGATTGGTGGATTTATCGGCATCAAGTTCATAGGGAGTTTATTGAGACCGTTGAATTCGGAATCCCAGGCATTCCCCCAAAATACAAATTTTTTTTTACGATGTAGTCCGATCCGTATTTCCTATGTATATAAGTCTTTTACTATTTAATATTATATGTTAAATGAGAACTCCCCCCCCCCCCCCCCCCCCCAAAAAAAAAAAAAAAAAAAAACGCTACAATAGATTAGAATTTGTTTTATGTTAAGATGCATCAAACTGTAATTCAATGCAACAAATCATCCATATAATACATAGTTTCTACAATCCTTTAGGTAAACACGCAGTAGGACGGGTGCGACTTTGGGTGAAGCACCAGCATCGGGTGCGCGTTGGGTGTGGGTGCAGCGTGGGTGCGTGTCCGGTATTTCTGATTTATTTTTGTAGTGTTTTAAATACCGGGTGCTACTTGGGTGCGTATCCGATCTGTGAAAGCACAAGCTTCGGGCATATCTGTGACCACTGGCGATGAATCTGAGAGGAGAGAGGAGACCCGAGAGAAGCAGTAGAAGGAGGAGGAGGAGGAGAAGAAGGAGAAGGAAGAAATACTCACGGCAGGCGGCGACCAAAGCGGCGTGCGGCGTGCCTTGCTGCTCCAGAGAAGAAGAATGAATAGCCGATGTTCTTTATGAGGCTGATCAATATTTAATTAGTTGACTCTTTAACACTTTTTACCCACAACTTAGGTATTTTATTTAAGTACCCACTCTACAACTTTTGTATATCATTTAAGTACCCACTCCACAACTTTGGTATTTTATTTAAGTACCCATTTATTATCTTATTACTTAAACCAGCCCAATACTTCAAAGAAATAAAAGTAATACCACATACAAGTTCAGCTATATAATCTTAATATTTACAAAACAGCCCATTAAACTTAACAAACTCTCACAAGTTTGGTTGAAAACTTCAAAATTCACTAAGCACCCCATTAAACTTAAAAACTGATTATTTTGGTTGGAATATTAATATTTTTTACATATATCTCATACATATTAAGATTCAAATTCTTTAGAAATTCAATACTAAGTGTACATAATTTAAAAAATATTTACAAAAATTTGTTGTATCCTCGCCGCACCCGTATTCTAAAATTTTCAAAATTACCGTATCCGTGTCGCATTCGCACCCGCACCCGTGCTCGTGCTTCATAGGCCATATGTTTAGATAGGACCTCAAGACAAAAAAAAAAAGCAAAGAAATGAAAAAGTTGCTTGGTAGTTTTAAGTATAGTTGTCAATAGTAAGGCTCGTTAGGAAATCTGATAGTTAAATGGGATTTAAAGCCATATAGAAACATATTAGTGTCTGTACGGATCTTGATATATTATTATTCAGCATATGATCATTATTTTTCAGTTTAGTTAATTTAAGTAAGATTATTGAGGGCTATATTAGTAAGCCTTATATTATCTGAAAACTAATTCTAAATATTCTAAAACTCAACGTAACCAATATATGAGCTTATGTTTGACTTTTGTATCTTTAAAATCACTCTCTAATATGAAAACAAAAATCTATATGTATAAAGAGCAACAATAACACTCCCTCTGTCCCTTAATAATCGCTCAACTTTGACTTGGCACCCATATTAAGGATATAAGTCATATACTATGTGTTTCCTATTCTACCCCTAGAGAGAGGGGGGAGGGGAGGGGAGGGGAGAGGAGAGGAAGGGAAGGAAGTGGGCCGGGAGAGTGAAAATGTGTTGGTGGAAGATTAGATGTGGGGAGAGAAAGGGGGAAGGAAGTGGGCCAGGAGAGATAATGTGTATGGGTGAAAGATTGAATGTGAGAAATATAATAAAAAAGTTTAAAAAGGGTAAAAATGGAAAAGCACCGACATAACCTTTCCTTACTTGGAAAGTAATCAATTTTTGTGGAAGGGACAACCTAAAAAGGAAAACAGATCAATTACTTAGGGACGGAGGGAGTAAGATTTATAGAAGAAAAAATGATGTTACGATTAAACTAAATGTATTGTATTTAAAAAGCATATACATCTTAGTCATTGTAAAGACTAAAGAATATGTAATATAATATGTGGTTCTATAAACATATTATCGGTGGGTTTTTTTGACCTCAGGACCAACAAAGTGGCTATATAAGATATATAAGGTTTGGAAAATAAATTAGAGATGAGATTTAAAAAAAAAAAGATGATGAAATAATCCAAATAATTCTCAGTATATTTAACAAAATCCATAGACTTCACGATGACAAATTTTATGTGGAATTTTACAAATCTTGTTGTAAACGGATATAGGCGAACAATTAATTTTTTATAGTACCCTACGATCAACAAGGATTTTTTCGTTTTAAAATTAATTGATTTGCATGAACAGTAAGAGAAACATTAGAGAACTAGTATTTCTCAGACTAATTACAAACACGAGGATCTTATTTTGACGACAATAGAGTCGATTATAACCTCTAAAGCACGGGTGCGGCGTTTCGGCCGACGCACCAGCACTGGGTGCGGGTGCGGCTGGGTTCGCACGGGGTGCGTGTTCAAAATTCTTTTATTTTTTAATTAATTTGCTGACCTTCGGGTGTGGCTCCGACACGGCTTGGACACGAACTGGGTGTTTGAGGGCTCAAAGTCGAATCTGGGAAGAACATATCCAGGTTAGAATAATGATTGGCGACTTTGGGTTCTTAACAATCTGGACAAAGAGATGAGAGAGAGAAGAAGAAGAAGAAGAAGGCGATAGCAACTGTAAGTCGACGGCGACTGTCTGGCTATGGAAGCCGTTGTGTGATTACCGAAGAAGAAAAAGAAAGAAGAAGAAGAAGAACAATAAAGAAGGAACCTGGATGGGCTTGTCTTGGGAAAGGACAGGCCCTGTTGTTGTCTTGGACTATGTTACATGCACTCTTCAGAATGCATGAAGTACCCGCGTCGGACATCCGACACTCGAACATGGGTACGGGATGTGTCTGACACATCTCATAGGATATGCCACTATGAACACTATCTTATAATGTTTCTTTTTATTTCTTTGGCTTTGAGACGAGACAAATTCTCAACTAGAATCATGTACGGTCACATAAAACATCATTTTACCTTGGAAATAATTATTAAGTAATGCTAGTTATGAATATTTTGCCGTGTCGCTGTGTCTTGTATTTTAAAAATTAGACGAGTCCAACACTTGGACACGTATCCGACCTGGACACTTGTACCGAGTCCATGTAACATAGGTCTTGGAAGAAGAAGAATCTATTGTCTTGGAAGAGGAAGAAGACTGCTTTCTCTTCTCCATGTTATTGCTCCTACATGACTTTTTTTGACTTTCTGTGCCTTTATTTGGTACCCACGTATTAGCTTATGATCCAAACTAACCCTGTAAATTTATAGACATACTAGTAATACAGAAACTTAAGCAAACATTATTATATTCAGCTATAAAATTTCATTAATTCCAAAACAGCCCACCAATTTAACAAACTGTGACTAATTGGGTTGGAAGGATTAATCTTTGATACACACACACACACACACACACACACACATATATATATATATATATATATATATATATATATATATATAATTTGTTGTATCCCTGCCGCACCGTATCCTCTTTTTTTTCTTTCCATAAAATAACTTATCCGCGTATCCGCATCCTTGCCAGACTCCGTGCTTCCTAGATTATAACTATGAGTGATGACTACTATTTGCTTTTAGTAACAGTTGTGTGAGTAACTCTCGCCCTATAACTATAGTGCAATATAAGGGTATTTGTTAAATTTTACAAGCTCATTATATTTAATAGGCATAATCTTAGAAAATTTGGTATATAAAACGTTACATTGTGTTGCGGTTGAATAAGCGTATATTAAAAAATAGTACTAAAGGCATTTATTGTATGTAAGAACTACATATTGGTGACAAATACTAGTTTTTAAGATGGGAAAAGCAAATTCAAACCTTCAAAACTCTACATTACTAGTTCTTAGTTTTGACTATTACCACCTCAAAAACACCACAAAACAACGTACTCACATATGCATGTTACAATAATTAGGGAACCATGTATACATGAAAATATTTGATATTATATGGTCATTCCATTAAGTTTATTCTGGCAAAAGACAACAACTTATTTGAAAGTACTAAAGTGCATACTTGTAAGTCGTATTGAATGTGAAGTGCGACACTGATTCTTTTGAATTTATACATAATCACTAACCTATCAAGACTTACATCAGCTTTATAGCACCTTAAAAGTCCCTTTAAGCCTAAAAAGTAAAATTCGTAAATAAGCATTTGAAATTTAATAGCTCCACCTTTTTCAATTATGACAAGTTTTATTGTGTTTGTTATTAAGCTGTACGTACTGTCAGAACTACTATTTTACTGTTTTAAATGTTAGGCAAATATGCATTGGAAATGCTAGTTGATGTAAAATAAAATCTTAAAGTAGACAAATATTCAAGGATGACACAGTCTCGCAATCTATTCACTATTCATTCAACTTAAAGTTCAAAGGAATTAAAGCAACTATACGTTTACAAATATTTCAGAACATTGCAGAACAATCTAGCATTCAGAGTCTTACTAGTGCATAGGAGAACAAAGTTGATAGATGATTATAATTTATTAAATTTGCAGCAATAATAAATCTTATTAGTAAATTTGATTGTTAAAAAGCAGTTGAAGTCAGTGCTAAACATGTTAGTGTCTCTAAAGGTCTCCAAATATTATTTTGGATGGGTCCCTATCTTCAATTTACTTAATTTCGCAAGAATAATGAAGGCTATATTATTAAGTCTTATACAATTTGAAAAAAAATTCTAAAACTCTATATAATCAATGCAATAACTTATTACAGTTTACGTTTGACTATTATATCCTTAAAATCACTATCATATGTAGATAAATGATAAATATTCATATAATAAAAAAGCCGAACCAAAAAAAAAAATAGTGTTACAATTGTTTTTGAATTTATTATGATTAAAATTTTATTTATTGTCTACGAATCGTCTATGTAATTAGTAAAACAAACTGACTAAAGAATTCACGTATGAGATCTAGATACCATTAATCCATATTATTCCTACTATATTTGAAGATTTTCAAACCTTCGCAATGCACAGATGTATGTATGTATGTAATTGTAAACATTAAACTTGGTTTTGAGTCTTTTCATTATGTTGGAATTGATTATAAGTACGAGTTATTATTGTTGTGTGAATTTAATAATATCAGTGTAATTAACCCCCACCCCACAAAAATGATAGGATATTTGTTAAGCTATTCAAGCTCATTGTAGTGAAGAGGAAAAACTTAGCGAGCTTTGGTAGATAAAAGTTGCATAATGTAAGTATCCACGAGAAAATACCACTAATTACATTTATAGGATGTAAGACCTATAGCTTGATGAGAAATGATAGTCCTAAAAGACATGGAAATTAGATACAACCCTTTACTAGTCAACTTTGTCAACATACTTACACGTTATTGTTAGTTTTGACTATTAACACTAATAAAACACTCCAAGACAAGGACATACATATGATGGATTGAACGTAGTTACAACGTATATTTACAAGAACTAGAGAAGGATATATATAGATAAATTATATATAATTTATATGAGGTATCTGATATTATTTTGGTTGTTCTTTTAAATTTATTTTGGCCAGATGCAACTTCTTATTTGAAAGTAATAAGGTGGGAAGTTGTAAGTCCTGTTAAATTTGAAATGTAATTCTAAACTTATAGACTTCTCCCTAGTCACTATAATAGCCTCAAAACTTATGTAGCACCAAACTCGTTGAAGATAAAGAATAAATGTATATACACGGCACTGAAAATAAAAAAGGATATGTGAATAGTGCCACCCTTTCTAATCACATGCTATCAGCAAGACTATTTTGACTATTCTAAATGGTAAGTAGCTATGCATTCTGAAATGCTGCTGGACAATGTAAAATTAAAGCTTAGAGGAGGCAAATATCTAGGGACGACACTGTGTTGCAATCTATTCATTGTTCTTTTAACTTACAATTCAAAGGATTTGAAGCAAACATACATATACAATTATTTCATAGCAATTGCATGAAAATGTATCAAGCCTTCAATCTAAACAGTAAATGAGGCGCTACGATGTTTTTTGCCGCATATCATGTTTGTATCTTGATAAGTTAGTCATTCCTTGAAACAATGGTTCGTTACGAGGAATAAGAGAGGACTATGATGCTTCGTCATTCAAAATTTAAAGAACTCTTAACCTAACTTGTACATGCAGACATCTGAAAAGAAAATTCAAACATTTTAGTGGTGAGATAGGAACCTAATTACTAATGTGCAAGAGCTAAGAGGCTAAGTTTTGAAAGGCTACATGTTGGACGGACTATAAAGGAGCCAAGTAGTAGAGTCTTGATAGGTTACTTGAACCTGTTACCAACGAGATATTCTAACCAAAATCTCTAATGAGGGTTTAGTTTTGCACAAATTTGTGGGAAATGAGAGTAATACAAGTGATAATTATTCTTGATATTTCACTCAAGTTAGTCGTGATTAAATTTGGTACTAATCTTATTCATTATAGATCAAGACAAGCTTTCTATAGATAAAAATCTTTCTTACCAACAATTGTAGTCTAAGCAAAAGCATGTATCTTTTCTTATAAGATGTCAATCTCTTTATTTGTTTGATGTTATGTAGTACACGTTACTTGGGTTCTTGGACTAGTTTATATTAAAGGCATTGAGTTTGTGCACGACCCCCTTTTCTGCACCGACTACAATTATCATTATACTTGATTCCTTTTTGTTTGGTAAATGAATGTAGGTTCCGTCGCCGCCCCGAAGAAAAAGGAGCTCTGTAGATAGGGAAGAGAGCTCTCACAAGAGCCATAAGCAGAGTAAAGAATCTTATCGACACGAGACAAGGTCCACTAGCCGGGATCGCCCATCTGATGGAAGGAGTTTTATGGAGAGGATAGACAACCCTCACAAGAGTCGTAAATTCAGTAGATCTCATCGACGTGAGAGGTCCAGTAGTTGGGATTGTCCCTCAGAAGAAAGGAACTCCATGGAGCGGGTAGACAACCCTCGCAAGTCTCGCAAGATTAGCAGAAATTCGCATCAACGTGAGGGGCCCACTAGTTGGGATCGCCCATCTGATGAGAAAATCTCCATGGAGAGGAAAGATAGCTCTGACAATAGCCACAAGTTTAGTGAACATTCTCATCAGCGCGAGAGGTCAACTAGTTGGGTTCAGGGGCATGATGAAAGGAGCTCTATGGACAGGGAGAAGCACTCTCGCAAAGGCCAGAAACCTAAGCATTCTCATCGACATGAGAGGTCCCCTACTTAGGATTACAACTCTGAGGACCTACCAGTGTTATGAGGTGGCTTAGTTCTGTTTGGTCGTACTGTTTTCCAGCATTGAAGCTAGTTTTGATGGTTCAGCCTAGTCTTCTCTGCTGACCGTTAGAACCCAACTGGCTCACGGCTGCCTTTGTAGTTCTGTGTTTAGTTCAGTCTATGCAAGCAGTGGTTTAATCGTAACCAACGCTCCTAGTTATAGACTTCAGGTACCTTAGTCACCAATAGGCACGCTCTAGGCTTTCAGAAAGCCCTGCACTTCTACCACTATAGACCGTTACATTGTGCCCGCTTTGCTTCCCTCCTGCGTAGTTCAATACCAGGTATAGGTGCTAGTTTTCAAATTCAGCAGTCAAATCCTTTGTGATGCAAATCTCTGTAACCGGTTCTTTTAAACTTGTAGTTTGTATTCTAATTGGTTCCGTTTGCATTTCTTCTTTCCATTTTCGTTCTAGTTTCCTCTTTGGAGGGTATGTGCCAGTTTGAGACAAAAATGCTTGGAGGATATATGTGATGATGGGAGTATGCGCTTTTCCTTTTTGGTTGTGAGTGGGGTCTTGACCATTTTGACTGATTCGAGAAAAGATGGAAAAGGTGCAAATGCAAAGGTCTTTCATTGTGTGAAAAGGCAGTCTTCACACATCCTTTTAGTCCAACAGATCAAGCAATTAATGCCAATAAATAATGCTCTTTGCGTCTACTAATTTGATAAAATTTTCTTTTTGAGCTGTTTTACAAAAATTGTTCATTTCTAAATTAAAAAAAATTCTGTAGGTACTTTTATATATTATTTTTTGACACTTTTTTATTCAATTTTTCTCTTCACATTTAAATTTTCATCGACTCATTTTTTCTCTTATGATTCACTTTCTTATATTTTGTTATTCATTTCTCTCTTCACATTTGACACTATTAACTCATTTTTTTCCTAATTCACTTTTTTCCCCTCTTCCCTCAAAAGAAAAACATACAATATATCACTTAAATCTTTAATTTGCGTGCAAAATTTTTTTGATCAAATTATGCGAGATCGAGGAAGTAACTTTTAAGTTTTAACCGGCTGTTTTATGAACTTTGACTAATATGCAAACAGTCGACGGTTAATACTACACGATAGAACAAGTCTTGAAACTCCAGCACTTTTCTTGGGCTTGGGTAGCGGTTAGAGATGGTGAATAGGCAACGCAACGACTCCCGAGTTCCTTCGATCCCTGGAAACTAGGCCACTGGATCCTTCACTCCTAACTAACCATTGTCGTTGTTGCCACCACTTTTTATTCCTCGATGTGTGGTGGGTTTGCCTTTGTGAGATTTGTGTATGGTGTTAGATATATGGCTTTCATATGTTATTTGGTGCCTTGGGGTCTTGATAGCTGCGGTCCTAGGTCTGGGTTATGCTCTATCGAGCTGTGGTTGGTGCCGAATTCAAGGGTTAAGGTTGGTCCGCGGGATCGTGAGGTATGGGTCGCTTGGCTGCTGGTCTTCTTTGTTCATGGGGTTGTGGTCTGATTCAGTTGCCATCATCTCAGACTGTGTGTTGAGACAGGTGGTCTCTGTAGTGGTTGTTCACGGTGGTTGGAATGGAACCTGTGGGGGATGGTAAAGAGATGGTCCGATTAGAGGTTTTCCCGAGCTAGGTTTCCCTCTCTCTTCTCTTCCATTTCCCTTCCTAGTTTTGATCCCCCTCCCCCCTCACTCAGATGTTCGTTGTTTGGGTGTGTTGGAGCACATTCCACTCCTAATCATCCAAGTTGAAACTCACATTCAAATACTTAAAGTTATCTTATCCATTATATAATTTGAATTTAAATGTATCCATAGTTTCTTATAAATATACTACTGGTGTACTATGCAAAGTGAAAGAAATCAAAACAACAATTTCTAGCTGTTTACATGATTATTAGAGCCTAAAAGTCTCACAATCTTTCACCCACCATGGTTGCTGCTTCATCACAATCCACCTCCATTTTTCCTTCAAACCACATTCAAAATCTAGTCTCTGTCAAACTCAGTTCCGAAAACTACCTACTGTGGCGAAGTCAATTTCTCCCTCTTCTTCGAGGGTATGATTTGATTGGTTTTGTTAAAGAATCTCTTCTACCACCACCTAAATATCTTGATCGTACTGAAGCTGAACTGCCATCATCTACCTTTGATCAAACTGTTATTAACCCGACACTATCATCTGACATCAATCCTGCTCATGTCCTTTGGCATAAACAGGACCAGCTCTTACTTAGCTAGTTTTTGTCGTCTCTTGCTGAGCCAATTTTGCCTCAAGTGCTTGGACATAATACCTCATATGCTGTTTGGTTATCACTAGAGCGCATTTTTGCGGCACAATCTAAGGCCAAGATATTCAATCTTTGATATGATCTTCATATCTTGAGCAAAGGCGATTTGCCTATGCATGAATCTTTTCAGAAGGGCAAATATATTCGTGATACGTTGGTTGCCATCGGTCATCCTATTTCTGATGATGAACTCATACATGTATTGTCAGTTGGACTTGGGTCAGATTACCAGTCCTTTGTGACATCCACCACCACTTGCCTGAACCCAATTCCCTAGAGTCCTTCTATGCCTTACTTTTTACCCACAAAAGGCAAATAGATAGCCACCATGCTCGTGAGAGCTTGCTTCCAAATGCCAATGTCGCTACCAACTATCCCCCTCTGGCTCCTTACCAACCTTCTTCTCATCCAAGTTATGATCACGGTTCCTCTTCCTTGCACTCTCATGGCGGTTAATCTACCCATGGGAAGCATTAGTGGTGTGACAGTGCCATCCACAACAAAACTCAGAAATTCAGTCACTAGTGGCTTGGCTTTAGGTCGCACATTCACGTCTCTTTTCCTCCATCAGAAATCTGCCTCCTCCATCGTTTGTTATCGCTGCAATCAACCTGGGCACATTCATCCTCATTTCTCTCAACGCGTGATCCGTACTTCCTTGCACTCACCTACTGCCACCTACATGGCCGTTCCACCTTCTCCTCCCAATTTTGACCCTGCATGGTACCCTGATTTTGGCGCCACTCATCACATCACTAATGATGCTCGCAATTTATCTCACTGCACTAATTATGATGGTCCGGATCAAGTTCATGTTGGTGATGGTACAGGTTGAAAATACATCATATTGGCTCTTCATTGTTAAATTCTTCTACAAAAATATTTAAATTGAATAACATACTTCATGTTCCCTCCATCTCCAAAAAATTGTTAATTGTTTGCCAATTTGCTACTTACACAATAATGTTGTCTTTGAATTTCATCCTTCTTTTGTTCTTGTTAAGGACCACACTTCGGGGAAGGTACTTTTTCAAGGCTGACTTAAAAATGTCTCTATCAACTTTTGCCATCATCACCATCATCTTCATCGGTCTCCAATTCCTACCTTCCTAGTGCTTTGGTTGGCAATCATGCATCTCTCTTACTATGGCACAATCATTTGGGTCATCCATCCACTCGAGTTGTCTCAAGTTATCTCTAGATTTTCCATTCATGTTGACAAAAATAAAAGTAGCTATACTTGTGAGGCTTGCCACCTTGGCAAAAGCCATAGTTGTCCTTTAAAATCTTTTCATCTGCACTCTTCTTCTCCATAAAAAATAATTTACAGTAACTTGTGGGGTCCTACTCTTGTTGTTACTCATCAAGGTTATCGTTACTATATTCATTTTATTGATGACTTCAGCCGTTATGTTTGGCTATTTCCCCTAAAACTCAAATATAAAGCTTGCATGTTTTTATTCAATTTAAAAACTTCGTAGAAAATTTAAATGGTCATAAAATTGGGACTCTTCAAACTGATTCGGGAGGTGAATATCGTCGGATACAACAATCGTATTGTTTATAGCTTGCCTTGCCCACATACTCTTGAGCACAATGGAGCGGCAGAGCGAAAACATAAGGACATCGTTGAGAAAAGCGTCTCCCTTCTTGCCATGCCCAACTTCCGTAATGTTTTTGGAATGCATTTACCACTGTTGTCTTTCTTATTAACCGGTTGCCCTCCCCTACACTTGATAATTTTTGTCCTCTTGAAAAATTAATTCATGCACCTCCTAACTTTCATCGACTCAAGGAGTTTGGTTGTCTATGTTATCCGTACCTTCGGCCCTATAATCATCAGAAAATTGGATTTTCGGTCAAAAAGATGTATTTTTGTTGGGTGTAGCCCTATACATAAAGGGTACAAGTGTCTTGTACTGGCACAGACGTGTGTACATCACCCCACATGTTAGCTTTGATGAAAATATTTTTTCCGCCACTGCCACGGTCATTCCTTCTCCAGTACAGAATTCTTCATCACCTACTTATCACTCCACGTGCTCACCCCCAGTAATTCCTTTTTCAAATTCAAATACTTCACACCCATCTCTTCGTCTGGTGTCGCCACCTCACCCTACCATATCCAAACAAACCACAACCTTATCTCCTTTGTAATTTCTAATTCTTCCACACCTGACTTTTCACCTTAAAACCCCTCCAATTTAAATTCCACCCATCCATAACCTTCTGCTTCTATCTCGCCACTTCATCCTCCAATATCCCAACATATCTCTCCTTTTTCTCCTTTTTCTAAACTCCAACCTATCTGACTCCCCACCCACAAATCCTTCCCTTTTAAATTTAAAATCCCTACATCTCTCCCCCTCTATGTCAGCACCTGCCCACCCATTATGCTAACCAAACCCCACATCCTCTCCTTTTTAAATGTTAACCTCTCTAATTTATCTTCTCTTCCCTCCTTTGATAGCTTAATTTCCTCACATGTCATCCACAACCCAACCAATATTCAAATTCAAACAACCTTAAATCCACCAACCCATCCCTCACTAACGAAAATTCTTCATCCAATTCTCCAACCACGTGTGATCTACCTCCTAAACCACACAAGTCCACCCCATATCCATTCATCTTATGCAAACTTAGTCCAAAAGAGGTATTCACAAACCCAAAATTTTTTTTGCTGCTTCCAAATATCCCCTAACTGCCTTCATTTATGAGATTGAACCGTCCTACTACACTTAAGCTTCTAAAATTACTAATTGGCGTCAAGCTATGGAAGATGAATATAATGCTCTTATGCACAACCATACTTGGACGCTAGTTCCACCCCCCTCTCATGCCAACATCATTGGTAGCAAATGGTTGTTTCGGATCAAACGTAAAGTTGACTGTTCTATTGACATGTATAAAGCTTGTCTGGTGGCCAAGGATTATAAACAACAACTGGCATTGACTATGGGGAAACATTCAGTCCTGTTGTCAAACCAACTACTATTTGGTTGGTCCTCTCTCTTGCCGTATCCTTTGGGTAGCATCTCCGTTAGATTGATGTCAACAATGGATTTTTAAACTCCTACCTTGATGAAACTGTGTACATGACTCAACCCCCTTGCTTTCAACACCCATAATATCCATCACACGTCTGCTAGCTCTGCAAAGCACTTTATAGTCTCAAACAAGCCCCGCGTACTTGGTACTCTCGGTTCTCTAGCTATCGTCTTGAGTTGGGCTTTATTGCATGCAAGTCTAATACATTTTTCTTTATTTTTCTAACTCCTGGCATATTTCTTTGCATTTTTATTTATGTTGATGATAAAACTATCACTGGCAACTCTGAGGTAGCTATTAATCACTTTGTCACTAATCTTAATTGTGAGTTTTCTGTCAAAGATTTGGGCCCCTTAATTTTGTTCTGGGCATCGAAGTTATACATACCTTTACTAGTCTCTTGCTCCTTTAAAACAAATACATCATCGATTTATTATTATAGAGAAATCTTGCTGAAGCAAAACCCGTCCATACACCATGTCAACATCAATCCTGCTCTCTAGGCATACCGGTGATCCTCATTCCTCTCCATCTGAATATCGTAGTATTGCTGGTGCTCTTTAGTATTTATCGTTTACTCATTCTGATATCTCATTCTCAGTTAACAAAAGTGGCCTAGTTCATGCACTCCCCTACTGATGCTCATTGGTCTGTGGTTAAACGAATCATACGGTATCTTAAAGATACTTTCCATTATGGTATCCGATTCTAATTGTCGTGCACTTCATCTCTTTCCGCATATTCTGATACAGACTGGTCTAGATGTCCTGATGATCGCCGCTCCACAAGTGGGTACTGTATCTTTCTTGGTCCAAACTTAATTTTTTGGAGTTTATGAAAATAGTCAACTATGGCTCGCTCCAGCACAGAGGCTGAATTGAAAGTGATTGCCACTGTCACTTCTGAACTTGAATGGTTAAAGTCTGTCCTGGTTGATCTTGGTTTTTCCACCCCCATCCCACGTGTTTTGTGGTGCAACAATATTGGCTCCATTTTTCTCACTTTTAACCCCGTCTTTCATGCACATATCAAACATGTAAAGATTGACTATCATTTTGCGAGCGAACGTGTAGCCACCAAAGCTCTGGATGTTCATTTCATTTTTAGTGTTGATCAGCCAGAAGATATCTTCATGAAGCCGCTCTCTATCTCGCGGTTTGTACTTCTTCGGTCCAAGCTCAACATACGTAATACGTTGAGCTTGCGAGGGCGTATTATAGCACATTCCACTCCTAATCATCCAAGTTCAAACTCACATTCAAGTACTTAAAGTTATCTTATCCATTATATAGTTCGTATTTAAATGTATCCGTAGTTTCCTATAAATATACTACTAATGTACTATGAAAAGTGAATGAAATCAATGTTGACTCTTAAACTTGTTCAATAAATGGCAGAGTACTCTGTTTAGTGTTCTTGTAGTGGGAATATAAACACATTTAAGTCTAGCATTTAGGTCAGTACTTTGAGATTTGTAAGGGTCTCTACTAGATGCTTCTTGATAAGCTTATATAAATCATGTACTCTGTATTGTTAATCTTAAGCCACTGAAAATAGAGTGTTTCAAGATATTGTGTAGCTCTCTGTCTTTCTACAATACACCCAACAGTTCTAGTATCAGAGCTGGTTAAGTGATGGCTTCAACCAGCAACAACATCAGTAACAACCAGCCTCAAACCCAAGTTCCCCGCCGTACAAAACAAAATTATGACCTGTGGTGCATACAACTAAAAGCTATTTTGGGCTCTTTGGATTTATGGGAACTGAATGAAGATGGGTTTGCTGAACCGAAATCGGCAGAAGCAGAAGCAATCTTGAGCAATGTAGAAAAGAAGACACTCAAAGAATCTAGAAAGAGAGATAACAAAGCCTTAGTTACAATTCATCAAGGGCTTGATGAAGCTGGATTAGAGATGGTGGCTCCAGCAAATACTTCAAAAGAGGCATGGGAGATTCTTAAGAAATACTACACCGGTGTTGATAAAGTGAAGAAGGTACGATTACAATCTTTGAGAGCAGAATTTGAAAAGCTTAACAAGGAAACCACGGAATTGATCTCTGATTACTTTACAAAAGTAATCTCAGTTGTCCATCACATGAGACGAAATGGAGAAGATATTAGTAATGTTCGGGTAATGTAGAAAGTTTTAAGGTCTTTGGACTCAAAATTTGACTATGTTGTTGTGGCAATAGAAGAGTCAAAAGATTTAGAGAAGATGACAGTAGAAGAACTTATGGGTTCTCTTCAAGCCCATGAGCAGAAGATTGAAAAAGGGGAGAAGGAAGATCCTTAGAACAAGCATTACAGGCAAAACTAACTTTGAAAGAAAAGAATGAGTCTAGTGGATGTAGCTATAAAAAAGGTAGAGGTTTTTACAAAAGCGGAAGAGGTGGCAGGTCACATAAAAATAATGAAGTTCATGACGGTCGTGGGGGCAATCGAAATTCTTTCACTCTAAGAGGATGTGGTAGAAGTTGAGGCTGAGGTCGCGGTGGTCGATCAGGCTTGAGGTATGGTCTATTTGAAATTCAATGTTATAATTGTAAAGATTTTGGCCATTATGCTTCAGATTTTCATTGTAACAACGTTGGTGAAGACAAGAAGGTGAACTTTGCTGAGAAAGATGTTGATGAAGGGCCTGCTTTGTTGTTAGCTTGTGGAAACTTTGAATCCTGCAATTCTAGCACTTGGTATCTTGATACAGGTGCATCAAATCATATGTGCGGAACAAATGAATTTTTTGTTGAGCTTGACGAAAGACACAGTGGTAACATCACTTTTGGTGATTTATCGCAAAGACCAGTTAAAGGCAGAGGTAAACTTCTTCTTGAACTCAAGAATGGTGATCAAAGGTTTATTTCTGATGTGTATTACGTTCCAAACATGAAAAATAATATCTTGAGTTTGGGTCAGCTTCTTGAAAAGGGCTTTGCTGTTCAAATGAAGAACATGTCTATTTGCGTCTATGATAATAATAATGTGTTGATTGCTTGTGTGAAAATGGCCAAGAATAGAATGTTTCCATTAAATTTGAATATTCATCAATCAAATTGCTTTAAAGCAATTGTTGGTGATGAGTCTACTCTTTGGCATCTTCGATATGGACAACTAAACTTTGGAGCTTTTGAGTTGTTGGCAAAGAACAACATGGTTATTGGACTGCCGAAGATTGATCGTCCAAGCAATTTGTGTGAAGTTTGTGTATTCGGAAAGAATCATAGGAAGCCTTTTCCAAAAGGAGGAAGATCAGCAAAAGCAGTTCGGCATCTTGATTTAGTGCACTCAAATGTGTGTGGTCCCATAAAGCCCACATCAATTGGTGGTAACAGGTATTTCCTCACCTTTACAGATGATTATAGAGGCAAAACATGGGTTTATCTGCTGAAAGAAAAGAAACAAGTTTTGAGTAGATTTAAAGAGTTTAAAATTTTAGTTGAGAAGCAAAGTGGCTGTCATTTGAAGTGTATTAGAACTGATAGAGGTGGGGAGTATACCTCACATGAATTTGATATGTTTTGCAAGAAAAATGGGATTGTGCATCAATTTACCATGCCTCAAACACCACAGCAGAATGGGGTATCTGAGAGGAAGAACAGAACTATTCTTAATATGGTTAGGCGTATGTTGAAAGAAAGGAAATGTCCTAAAGAATTCTGGGGAGATGTCGTTGCCTGTGCTATCTATTTATTGAACAGGTTCCTACAAAACGTCTTCGCAATGTAACACCTGAGGAAGCATGGAATTTACGCAAGCCAAACATTGATCATTTGCGAATTTTTGGAAGTGTTGCATATGCCAAAATACAAGAAGAAAGGAGGACTAAGCTAGAAGACAAAATTCAGAAGTGCATACTGCTAGGATATGGAGAAAATTCTTGTGGGTATAAGTTGTATAATCCTATCACCAAGAAAGTGGTGATGTCAAGAGATGTTTAGTTTGATGAAGAACAACTTTGGAATTGGAATGATGAAGGACAGAAGCAACAACTCATTTTAGAAGAAGAACAAAAGCAGAAAAATGAAGGCAATGAACAGAATGTGCCAGCATCACTACTATCGCAAGCTAAAATTTTGCCATCTCCTAATGGCTCTAACAGTCCAGCGCAAAGAAAGACAAGGAACATTCAGGAGATATACAATGCTACACAAAGAATCAATTTTGATGATTTTAGCATGCTATGTCTTTTTACAGGTTGTGTCCATTGACATTTGAAGAAGCTTCTCAAGAAGCTAAGTGGAGAAAAGCTATGGAGGATGAAATAAATGCAATTGACAGAAATAAGACTTGGAAGTTCACTACACTTCCTAAAGGACACAAAGCAATTGGTGTCAAATGGGTGTTTAAAACAAAAAGAAATGCACAAGGAGAGGTAGAAAAGCACAAGGCCAGGTTAGTGGTAAAAGGCTATAAGCAACAATATGGAATAGATTATGAAGTAGTGTTTGCACTAGTTGCTAGGCTTGAAACTGTGAGGTTGTTAATCTCATTAGCAGCTCAAAAGAAGTGGAAGTTGTTTCAGATGGATGTAAAGTCAGCGTTTTTTAATGGATATCTTGAAGAAGAAGTATACATTGAGTAGCCACCTGGATTCATTGTTGAAGGGCAAGAACAAAAAGTATGTAAGCTGAACAAGGCTCTCTATGGGCTTAAGCAAGCACCACGAGCATGGAATTCCAGAATTGATGCATATTTCGTTGAGAATGGTTTTTCAAGGTGTCCATATGAGCATGCTTTGTATGTGAAAAACAACCCCCAAGGAGATGTATTGTTTGTTTGCCTTTATGTAGATGATTTGATATTTACAAGCAATAATCCTTCCATGATTGATGAGTTTAAGCAATCTATGGTGAAGGAGTTTGATATGACAGACATGGGACTCATGGCTTATTTTCTAGGAATTGAGGTGAAGCAAGGTAGCAACGAGATATTCATCTCACAATCGAAATATGCAGCAGAGATTTTGAAGAAGTTTGCTATAGAGGATTGTCAACTGGTTGATATTCCAGTTGAGTGTGGCACTAAACTAACAAAAAAAGGAGCAGGAAAACCGGTGAATCCAACTTATTACAAGAGTCTTGTTGGGTGCTTACGTTATTTAACATGCACCAGACATGACCTTCTATTTGGAGTTGGTCTGGTTAGTAGATATATGGAGAATCCAAGAACTTCTCACTTGCAAGCAGCCAAGAGAATTCTGAAATATGTTAAAGTAACTTCTAGTTATGGTTTGTTTTATCCATCTTCACAAAATCTTGAACTTGCAGGTTACAGTGATAGTGATTGGGCTGGAAGTTGTGATGATCGGAAGAGTACTATTGGTTTTGTGTTCTGTCTTGGAAAAACAACATTTACTTGGTCTTCTAAGAAGAAACCTATTGTTGCACTTTCAACCTGTGAAGCAGAATATGTTGCAGCTACTTCATGTGTTTGCCATGCCATTTGGTTGAGGAAATTGCTTGAAGAATTGCAACAGAAGTAAGAAGATGCTACTAAGATTTATAGATAACAAGTCAGCTATTACATTAGCCAAGAATCCAGTTCATCATGAATGATCGAAGCACATTGATATCCGTTTTCATTTCATAAGAGAGCATGTGAAGGATCAAGAAGTTGAGTTAGTTCATGTTAAGACACATGAGCAAGTTGCTGATATATTTACAAAGCCTCTAAAAGCTGATATGTTTTATTATCTATAAAAGAATCTTGGAGTCATGACACTAGAAGATACAGGAGGGAGAATGTTGACTATTAAACTTGTTCAATAAATGGAAGAGTACTCTGTTTAGTGTTCTTGTAGTGGGAATATAAACACATTTAAGTCTAGCATTTAGGTCAGTACTTTGAGATTTGTAAGGGTCTCTACTAGATGCTTCTTGATAAGCTTATATAAATCATGTACTCTGTATTGTTAATCTTAAGCCATTGAAAACAGAGTGTTTCAAGATATTGTGTAGCTCTCTGTCTTTCTACAATACACCCAATAATCAAAACAACCATTTCTAGTCATTTACAAGGTGGTTGTTGCGATTGGGATCTCGGGAGCAGTTGGCATGGTGGTGTGTCGGGTTGGTTGGTGGTTTTTGTTGGTGGGAGCTACAAGATGGAGTGGCGGTGCTCGACAGTGAGAGTGTGGCACCTTTGAATTTTTGTAAAGTGACACAAAATTTGGAGGTGCTTTGGTGGTGCCACAAGGTGGTTGATGGCTGAGCAGTGACCGACAATGGTGTATGACTATGCAGCTGGTGGTGGTGACTTGAGCTGTGGAGCATAGGTCAAGGTGGCCTCGGGGCATCTGGCCTTACCTTGGCACCCGTAGGCTCTTGGGTTGTAAGTGGTGCTGATGTGTTGGGCTAGTGTTAGTGTTGACGTATTTTTTCAATAGTTGACCTTTTGTATTTATTTCTTTGGCTTTATCCTTTAGGTCCATATGGTTGAATGGTTCTTTAGCTTGTTCTGTGTTTTGTTAAACTAGTTTCTTGTGTTGTTTGTGTACCTCATGTTAGAGTGTTGTCCTTGTTTTTAATTAGTGTCTTGATTTGTCTTGATTAGGGTAGCAGCAAGCTACTCCTTTATGCAGATCGCCATCAGTAGAGAAAGGTTGATGATACAACCGATCATTTTTTGGCCACTATCGATTTTACAAGGAAGCCTGACTCTATGTTGTTCCTTTTCTGTAGTTTCGCTGTTTAGAATGACGTATTCTGTGCTTTTTCTTTTGATGTACTCTATAAGATTAGTAGGATTAAGCCAAAAAAAAAAAAGTAACCACAATGATTTTTTCCTCGTCTATCTAATTTTCACTCTCTAAAAGCATGACCATCGGCAGGGAAGGATTCTCTTGCCGGAGTGATAGGCTCTCCCCCAACCCCTTTTCAGCCTTCTGTTTGTGCAAATGCAAAATAGTACCATTATTTGACCAACACGGTAGTAGCGCCTTTTACCGCCACCCCATCGTGCATAAGCCCACGAATGCAGCCGATGATCTTCGGCTTCAACTGTTAGTGTAGACCTAATGGTTTTAACTCATTCATGAAGGCAGTGATCGACTTGCAGTTATTGTGAAGGTTCGAGGTGGCATAGTGGGTTTCAGTAGCCTGAATCCAAATCTGGCTGATCCGTGATGGAGCTACGATGAAATAGGCATCCGGTCCCTTCTGTCAGCTCACCACCGCCGAACCAGCCCTCATACCTACCAAAAACTTGAGGTTAGAGGGAAAAGCCACCATCATAGGCCACCGCCATCGACACATTCCATCCATTTGCAATTTGATGGCCTATGCGCTTATCAACGTGTCTAGTAGTAACTAGCAGTATTGGGTGGTGGTGGTGGCAGCACGAGGGCAAACCTGGTGGTGGTTGCTTAGTGGTCTGATGGCGGTGGCGACACGAGGCTGGTATGGTACGTCCTAAGATGAGTTAACGATTATATAAATATATCTCTCTACCATAGTAACTTTTCAAACAATTGAGTGGGGGGTGCCTCATTCTCTTGTGTTTCTTTTCATAGTTTGGGCTGGGGTAGGGGTAGTTCGATTGCATTTAAGTTGGGGGTGCCTCATCTTGGCTCCAACTCTTTGTTTATGACTTGGTTGGGGTGCCTTGTTTTGGTCTCAACACCTCGTTTGTATCTTGATTGGGGGTGCCTTTCTGTGGCTCCGACATTAGAGTTGTCTTCTCTTCTTTAGTTTGAGTTTGCTGCAACCTCACACTTTTGAAGGGAGGGGGGAAGGGTTGGGTTAAGCTTCAATGCAATTTAGTGATTCAAAGAGCAGGAGCATTAAATGAAGAATCAATTACTGTGTTAAAGTGAGATAGAAACCTATTCCTTTTATGACCTAAAACAAGCCGACTTACGCATTTTCTTCTCCCTATTAAAGGCAAGAGTGAGACTTATCTATTCGTACTAAAGTAAAGAGAATATCTCTAGAGAGAGGTCAAACAAGGTGAGTCTTAATTGATGGGACCTACTATCTTTCTTCCGTGGTGTAGCCCTCAGGTTCATGTGATTCATATGCCTTGTAAACATGTAGGAAGTAGGAAGTATATAGGGATGGACATAAGAGATTAACTAGATCTTATGCCCTTTAATACTTTGACAAGACTTTAAGTCCTACTCATGCTTGCCAAAAATGAAGAGGAAAAGAGCTAATTCAAGGTTGTGTCTTCCACCTACAAGCCAATTACACCTTTCATGCACTCGCATCTGTCCAGACCGAAGTCATAGCCTAGCCTATCTAAACTCACAAAACTAAGCCTATATAAGCATTCAGACACGCACTTTAATGCGCTATAGAGACCCCTCTCAAGGAAGAAGGTAAAGGTGGCAGCTCATGAAGCTCTTTTCATGCATGCTTGCCAGATGGTACTGAGAGCTCAAGTTACAAAATGCTTGATGAGGAAAATAAATAAGAGTCCATTCTAGCAGTAGAATTCATATCCCTCGCTAGGACCCATGCCATCATTTCCTACCTTTCGAATTGCCATCTTATTTAAAAGGATTTGCTCGACTTGGAAGCATCCAAGACTTATACATGAAAAGAGTCCTACAGAAGCTTAGGATTCCACTGGGGTCTTACTTTACTTGGATCTATACTTTGATCTAGCTACCCAGTCTTGTTACAGCACTTTCGGGATCAAGAATGATAAATGTTATAGCTACTCCTCCCACCCTTCAACCTAGCTACTACTGTAAAGAAAAAAAGCTCTTATTTGGTACTCTAAGAGGGGTTATATCCTTTTTGTTGGTAAGTTTTGTAGTTCATAGAAATCCTCAATAGTCTTTCTATTATGTACCTCTCTCGGTATCTTCTTGCTAATGGTTACTTGGTAAGCGATGTGATTCGACAATTGCAAGAGAAATGACTTTTAGCAACGGACAATTCCATTACTAAAAGCCCTATATCTATCACTAAAAGTTTTTAGCGACGGACACCCCGTCTCTAAAAGTCCATTGCCTATAACTCTGTTGCTAAAAGTTTTGCGACGAAAATTTGAAATCCGTCACGTAAAAATTGACTTTCAGCAACAGACGTATTAATACAATTAGCGACAGAATTTTCGTGGCTAAATAATTTTTTTTTCAAAATTAATTTATTACGTAAAACATTTAGCGACAGAAAAATTCATTGCCAAAAGTTTTAGCGACAGAATTTTAGGGACAGAACATCCGTCACTGAAAATTATTCAAAAATTAATGACTTTTTTGTCGCTAAGAAGTTAAAATCTATTGTTAAAAGTCAAACTAATTTTTAAAATGTTTTTATTTGTTTAATACCTAAACCCGTCCACGGCATATATATATATATATGGATCGTGATCCATTGCTAGCGCTAGCACTGTTGCTAGCGCTGTTTGGCCGTCCGCTACATTATGTAGCGGACGGTGATAGCGCTGCTAGCGCTAGCAATGGATCACGATCCCATATACATACATATACATATATGTATATACATATGTATATATACATATATATATATATACATATATATATATATATATATATATATATATATATATATGTATATACATATGTATATATACATATATATATATATGTATATATATATATATGTATATATACATATGTATATACATATATGTATATGTATGTATATGGGATCGTGATCCATTGCTAGCGCTAGCACCGTCCGCTACATAATGTAGCGGACGACCAATTATCGTCCGCTACATTATGTAGCGGACGGCCAAACAGCGCTAGCAACAGTGCTAGCGCTAGCAATAGATCACGATATATATATATACATACATATATATGTACATATATATATATATATACATACATATATACGTACATATATATATGTATGTATATAGCGGACGGCCAAACAGCGCTAGCAACAGTGCTAGCGCTAGCAATAAATCACGATATATATATATGTATATATATACATACATATATATGTACATATATATATACATACATATATATATATATATATATATATATATATATATACATACATATATACATACGTACATATATATATAGATATATATATATACATACGTACATATATATATATAGGGAGCTGATCCATTGATAGCGCTAGCAAAATGGAGTATTTGCTAGCGCGATCTGGGCCGTCCATCCTGAAAGATGGACGGTCCAGATCGCGCCTTTTTCGAAAACTGTCAGTCGTCCGCGACACTATGTCGCGGACGGATTTTTTTACCTTTTTGCCCCTCCACCCGTCCGCTACATTGTATCGCGGACGGTCCAAATCTTCTTTTACATTTTTTTTAAGTTCGTCCGCTACATAATGTAGCGGACGTTTTTTAACAAAAATACCGTCCGCTACATTATGTAGCGGACTATTTTACTTTCTCGAAAAGAGACATCTGTGTTGTCAGAGCTCTTGAAAAAAGACAACCAACTTTTATTTTCTCTTTCCCCCTCATCTCTTATCTTCTCTCTTCTGGATGAGCTCCTTCAAGACGGTGGAAGGGTGATAGAAATGGAGGAGGTTGAAGACCCTAGAACAAAATGACAATCTGTTGCTAGCCAATTTCATGAATGGTTCCAGCCTGCAGGTGGAAGTGCTAATTAAGTGTGCTCGTTTTGGAGTCTTTTTTACCAATGGCAATCTGTTGCCAACGAACTTCATGAAGATTTGTTCATCAGGATCAAAGTAAGAAGAGAGAGAAAAAGAAGAAGTCAGAATGAGAGAAGGGAGGGAAAAAAAGAAGACTAGTCCGCTACATTATGTAGCGGACTAGTCTTCTCTTTTCCCTCCCTTGCGGACACATTAATGACACAGAAAAGTCATACCACACATGTGTGGGCCTGTCATTCGTCCGCGATACTATGTCGCGGACGGCATGGAGGGGCAAAAAGGTAAAAAATGTCGTCCGCAATATTGTGTCGCGGATTACTTTTTTTTGACATGCGTCAGGGCCTGTCAGTCGTCCGCGATACAATGTAGCGGACGGGTGGAGGGGCAAAAAGGTAAAAAAATTCGTCCGCGATATAATGTCGCGGACGACTGACAGTTTTCGAAAAAGGCGCGATCTGGACCGTCCATCTTTCAGGATGGACGGCCCAGATCGCGCTAGCAAATACTCCATTTTGCTAGCGCTATCAATGGATCAGCTCCCATATATATATGTGTGTATATATATACATATATATACATACGTACGTACATATATATATATATATATATATATATATATATATATATATATATATATATATATATATATATATATATATATATACATATATATACATACATACGTACATATATATACATACATACGTACATATATATACATACATACGTACATATATATATATATATATATATATATATATATATATATATATATATATATATATATATATATATATATACGTACGTACGTATATATATATACGTACGTATATATATATATATGTATATACGTACGTATATATATATATATGTATATACGTACGTATATATATATATATATATATGTATATACGTACGTATATATATATATATGTATATACGTACGTATATATATATATATATATATATATATATATATATATATATATATATATATATATATATATATATATATATATATATATATATATATATATATATATATATATATATATATATATATATATGTTACAGCAGTACAAGTCAGGCATCTTCAATTTGGGAATCATCATCGTCAGACTCGTCATCCTCTTCTTCGTGGGACTCGTCGTCCTCTTCATCAAGTAATTCATCCTCTTCGTCAGTAGACTCAACTTCATCATCTTCAACACTTTCTATGTCTTCCGCATCATTATCTACGACTTTTTCTCCTACATCAAGTGTTGGTTGAAGAGAAAGATCGTCCTCCTCGTTATTCACCTCAACAAGTTCCAAGGCAGGTGCTTGGTCGGCTTGAAAGGTATCTACCACACTGTCATATGCCACGAGCAATTTCTTGGACTTCATAACTGGATACCAGTGAGATTTGGGATTTGTGACGTCTTCTGCGTAAAAGACTTGTGTAGCTTGACTAGCAAATATAAACGGCTCGTCTGATACAAGTCTTGACGTAATATTGACATCTACAATCTCTTACGAACTAACATGGACTCCTCTATTGTATGTGACATCGAACCGGGTACACTTGAACATTAGCAAGCGATTTTAGGAACCAGATATGTTAGCTCAATAATCTCATTTAGTTCTCCATAAAAGTTCATGCAATTCTCGTCATAACAATCGCAGTTGCCAAGACTCTGCTATTTTTGGTTTGTTTTGTTCAATCATCATCTTTTATGTTAAACCTAAACCCGTTAATGATATAGCCTCCATGACAGGATGCTTGTTTACTAGGGTCTTAAGCTAGTAATTTCAAGTGAGAGGCTAGTGGTTTATCGACCTACTGAACCTATTATAGATGTAATACCCCAAAACCTTAAAATACTCTTAATAAATTAAATCAGTATAAATAGCGACAAAAAATTTAATTTTAGCATTTGAAATATTTCTTTTTAGTGACAATTAAAAAAAAACTTTGAGCATTGAAGTACTAAGTAACGACTTCTAGTGACAATTAGTGTAAATGGTATTTTAAGAGTTATTAGCGATGAAATTCTTATAGTAGCATTTTTTTTATAGAAATTTTTAGCGACGATATTCTATGCCTAGCGTTAACGTGTATTCTACGCTTAGCGTTAACGTGTATTCTACTTATAAATAAATATCTCAGCATCGTAATATTATTAGCGACAATTTGTGAAACGAGATAGCGTAACAACCCATTTATGAATTTTTGTAGTATATAAATTATCGTGAATGTTTATCTTGGACCATTTCACAAAAATAAAAGTTTCCGTTAGTAAATTGAGCGACTAATTGAAAATATGGGGGGACTTTTGGTTACTTTCCAATCTAGGGTTAAAGTATATATGTATTCTAATATGAGGGCAGCCGCACTGCTCCTCCATATAATTCTCATCCGGTACGTGACGTAGAGAGAGAGAGGGTCTTTAGAGAAGGGAGTTGGAGGATTCTTTATTTTTTCTGGCAAACTTCTTTCCAGTAAGCTTTTCTGTCTAATGCTTTTTCTCTAAATGTATATGGGAATTGCCGTAGTTCGCAAATTTGAAACAATTGTATAAAGTATATATCTACATAGAATGGAATCATGGCTGTTTGTAAATTGATTTGTGGGTTTTCAAAGGGGCGGTAAGGGGTTGGATGTACAGGTGACAGCCTTGGGCTGTCATGGCAGAGAGATCGATGGAAGGAAGTAGCAACCATGGCTATCGTGAGCGACGGAGGCGACTGGGCAGCCATGGGCTGCCATAGTGGCATTTTTCGGTGCCTTGTGAGGGTGTGTAAAGCTGTGAAATGGTGAGGGAACGAAGCTGCCAAGGCAGCTCCTGTGTATGTTTGTGAAGAGGGTAGTGTGTGCATCAAAAGGGTGTGACTGTGAAATGAAAAAGGGAAAGGCAGTAGCTGTGTACTTTGTGTGTGTATGGGCGTGGAGATGGCTGCCAAGAAGGTAGCAGCGTGTGCATGGTGAACATGCGAGTCGTGTAGTTTTGGTGCGTGGGATTTTTGTGTGTATGTGGGCTTTAGATATGTAGAGAGAGAGAGAGAAGGGGGGGGGGGGTAGCCATGGGCTGCTGTAGCTGAACCTACGCGTTGTGTTGGTGCATTCTACAAATGGGTATGTGGGTGAGTTAAAAGAAAAAGGGGAGGAGAGACCCACTGCCGTGAGGCAGTGGGTGTGGTAGGGAAGGCAGCTGGGTATGGGAAATCTTTTATGGGTTTGCAAGATGTGAGGAGGAATTGTGGGAGTGTAATGTGTGATTAGCGCAATGCATATACATGTATATAGGTTTGCATGAGTGGTTGTGAAAATGAATGGATGTGAGAGAGTTATATTGGTATATTATGTACATGTGTAAAAAAGAAGTAAGAGACCCACTGCCATGAGGCAGTGGGCGTGTGAAGCAGGTGCAAGTAGTGTAATGGTGTATGCTAATGTTGTGTGGCAGGGTGTGGGAGCAGAGAAATGGAATGGAGGCAGCTTGTGTAGTGTAGTAAGGTGAGAGTATATATATGGATATATAAGAGTGTGTGCAGTGGGTTATGAAGAGGTGAATAAGAAGATGGAGTTGATGGGCTTGTTGTTGTGTGTTGGATGTGTGAATGGAGGGTGTACTGAGTGCATGTGAGTGCTGGGTGCGTGTGTTAGTGAGCTGTGTACTCGTATGTGTGTACGGATAATGTTAGGCTCGTTATGCACTTTGGATAGCGTGTATTGAATATTAGAACGTGAAAATTTATAGTATAGTACCTGAGACTATGCTAGAATTACTGGTGAAATTTCATAATTTTCTGAGATCATATGTATTTTTAATATTTTCTGTAAGCGTAAAATGGTAAAATTCGTTTGAAGCCTTTAAACCCTGAAAATGTTCTAGGAAAAATTACAGTGACACTTTTATAGTATAATAAAGACTCAACATAAATTTGGTGATTTTTAGAGTCCATTTGCTATCATTTCTCTATGGCATTGGATTTAACAAAATGAAATTTTTTTAAATAGTTTTAATGCCTTTTAATTTCTGATTTCAATTTCAATAACTTTTATAAGTCTTTTGAAGCTGTTACAAAAATTGTGAGCCTTTATTTCCAACTAGAAGAAATTATGGCAATTTATTAGTTTTAGTGTATTTAAGGAAATTATTTTTTATTCAAAAATAATAAAAATATTCAAAAATTATATTTTTATCCCATATGCTACATTAAATTACAAATAAAGTTTAAGGAGAGGCTAGAACATTTTTGAGATATTTCTGAGTCTTGGAGAGTGTGACGAAATTCTAAGTGGGTTGGCTGTAAGGGAAAACCGTTCCGAGTTTCATCATGTCGAGTAGAGAGATGGGTACACTATAGATAACTATATCTAGATTTTAATGTAGTAGTATGAATAAGTGTTCTAATAATGACTCTGCCAACCTAGGTTAATCACGAGGAATTTGGTCGAGAGTTTTTTTAGCTTCAGTGCTTGGATTGAGGTAAGAGATTTCTTCTCGAGCCCTATTCATCTATTGATATCATAATATTCTTTCTGGTTTGCTATTAACATTTTTTATTGGACTCACTTATATTTGTGATGACATTGCATTGATTGCCATTAATACTCCGCTTGAGCCTTATATGTTTATTGAAAATTCATTTTCGATGCTGTGTATTTATTTCTCTTTATGCATCGAATGTATCTTTGATTTATCGGTTATTGCACTCTAAATATTGACATGAGTTAGTGTATTGAGGAATTATAAGAATGGTCTGTATCGGGGGTGATATAAGGATGATCTGTTATTGTCAGGAGACGCTAGTACCCTAAGGGTCTAGCTAGTGTTCATATGCATATGCAACCTTATTATTAGTGAGCACTGCCTGTGTGGCTTTGCTAAAGTGTTACCCTGCACTGCCTTTGTGGCTTTGCATTATACTCATGTTCAATATTATCCGCATTGGTTCAATGTAAATTGAAAGTGTATCTTTTGAATTTTGGATTGAGAATACTTTTCTCCATTTTTGTCACTGATATAAAATTTTCCCAAAGAAAAATCATTTGTACTCTTTATTGAATTTTTGAGCGACCTTACTGAGCTCTCGAAAGCTCACTCCCTTTTCTGCTCCTTTCTGCAGGAAATAACCCTCAGTAAGACTTCGGGACGATCGAGCTTAAATTTCAGAATAGCTTATGTTTTCCATTAATAGTTTATTTAAGCCTTGCTAGAGAACCATTATGTAATTCAATAAATTGAGTACCTTACAATTATTTTGTGATAGGAATGGTCTGTTAAGACAATTGATGGATTTTAGTGCTCTGATATGAATGTTATTGGGTACCTTTAGTGGTAATGAATAAATTGGACAATTGAGGAGTTGATGGAATGATCGGATAATGCTCCAGAAATTGTGGGGCGTTATAATAGAAGACAGTGAAAGTTAATGATAAATTATCTTACTAATAGCCTCCATGACTGAACCTATTATGGGATCGACTACCATAGTTTCAATGGTTGCATAAACATAACTGATTCTTTCGATCTTGTCTTTCTCCGGATTATACGTGTCCCATAGTTCATCCTTATGTGGTGGTAGAAATTCATTATTTTTTTATTAGTGAATCGATAAATAACCAAATCTGGTATAGTTGGTAGAATTTGGTTTTTTTTTTTTTCCTGCCAGTATTGATAGTATTTGGACTGTGATAATCTGTCGACTAAATCCCATAACTTCAACAGCATATCGAACTATACCTGGGAGACTATCGATGAGTTGATAATCATCTCAATTTATTTCGAATGTGTCTACGAGTCCATGTTCAATCCATTTAAGATTAACCTTGTCTGATGGTAATGTGAGACTTGGCCATCCATAATCCCAATTAAGAAATGCCTTCATTTCAAGTTTGCGAAGGATCTCTTCGTGTCCATTCTCTTTCCTTGCTAGTTCTTTTATTTTTGTAATGTAATGATATCAGCTGGGAGTAATGATTCTAGTTCTTCTAACAATTGAATTCTTTCTTCCTTTTCTTGTAGGACTATCCTTCCTTCTTCATCGTTTATATTAAGCCTTTTTTCTAAGTGCTTAACATAATCAGTTAATTGACTGAGGGTTCTTCGTAACTCTTTTAGGTAATTTTTCCTCAGATAATGCCAGACATTTCCAAAAAGTTTTTGACTCTCTTCACATAACCCTGGATCATAAAACGTTTTTATTTTATTATCATTGGTTTGTGCTATGGTAGCATTTTGTTTTGAAGATTTTTCATCTTCGTTAGTTGCCAATTTTCTTTTTAGATCCTTATTGTTAGGATATTAATTTTTTTATTTTTCTTGCCCACTTGTTTAGGGTGCCTCGTTGTTGAGGTTTCAGCCTTACTCTTTATTCCAAAACTTATGCATTGGTTTTGAACGCATAATTTTGTATTGTCCTGTTTTAGGGCTTTCGGGTTGGTAGTTCCAACCATCCTCTTCTGCTACTGGGGTAGATTTGTGAATGACAAAGAAGTGTCATCTTTCATTTTAGGGTAAATGACATAGTAGTCGAACTTCCCTGATAGTTCTCCCAGTAGACCGACTTCAGGATCTCATGCTTCATATCTTTTTTAAGGCTTTTTGAGTAGTCTTTTTTGTGGTAATACCAACTTCTTACATCATAAAGCATAATTCCCTGGTTAGGCTATCTGCAAGTGCATTTTTGGCTGATGAGATGTATTCTACATCAAAAGTACAATAGTTGAACCATTGTTGTCTTCAATAAAGTCTTGTTTGACTAACATCGCTTAAGTCTCTTTTAAGGAAAGCCTTGAAACACTTATTATCTGTTCTGATAAGAAAGTGTTCTAAAACTAGAAATATGTAAAAAAAATTTATGCCACGTTTTATACCTAAAAATTCTTTTTCGTTTATGTGATACCGAGTTTCTACATCCTTAAAGGTTCCACTCCAGCATCCACACAACTTTTCTTCAGCTTGATCAGGGGGTATTGCTTTTAATACTGCACCCCAACAATTTTCAGAAGCGTCAATTTCTAGAACAAACTTGTCTACTTGTTTAGGCAAGCTTAATTTTGGTAGGGTTTGAACCTGACCTTTTATCCAGAGAACAGTTTGGGTATCTCCATCTTCTCATATCCATTTTCCTTTTTCTAAGATTTTTAGTTAAGGTTTCTGTTAGGTTTGATAAATGCTGGATGAATTTTCTCGCGTAATTTAATAGCCCAATAAATCTTTGAACTTGTTTTACATCATTGATTTTTTTTATATATATATTTTTGAAAATAGCTTTATTTTTTCAACTGTGATCTTGAAGGATAATTTTTTTTATCGTTTTCAATTCTCAAACCCAGAAAGTTAATGGTGGTTTGTTCTCATTCACATTTTTTTTTTGTGATAGTACTAATTCATGGTCAATGAATTCTTGTGCTATCTTTTTTAGATGATTTCTATATTCTTCTCTGATTTTGAGAATACTAATATGTCATATATGTGGATACTACACAGTAATCTCCGTGCTTTTTAAAAATGTTATCCATCATTCTTTGGAATAAAAGTAGAGCATTTTTTAATCTGAATGGTAACACCGTCCATTCATAGTGCCCTTGTGGTGCACTAAAGGTAGTTAATGGAATTGATGATTCTTTCATTTTAATTTGGTGATATCCGCTTTTTGCGTCAAACTTCGAGAAAAAGTTGGCTAGTTGGATTTTGTTTATCAGCATATCCTTGTTTGAAATTTTATAGCTATCTTTGTCTATTGTTGTGTTTAAAGCACTATAATCTATGACTAATCTGGCTTTTCCTCTAGCCTGTTCTGCATGATTTTTTACCATGAAAGCTAGACTTGTAGGAGTGCCGGAGACTCCTGTAGCGGGTGACGGTGGGGCAGGAGCTGTAGATGCTAATAGAGGATCTTCGAGTGGGCAGGTAGATGTGGCGTCGTGGAAGGGTCCCCATCTCCCTACAGAGACGGCGCAGTGGCTGGAGTTGGTGAGGGCAGCGTTCCCGCAGACATTTGAGGGGGTTAATGTGGGGAACCCAGTGTTGCAGAGGTTTGTGTGTGCTGGGGTTATGGAGTATGTGCTGTCGTTTGCGAGTGTGTCATCAGCGGGCTGGACTTCAGAATTTATATCGTTGTCACTTGCCGAGTTTGTGCCATTGGATTGGTTGACGGACTTCATGAGATCAAAGATCAAGAGCCGTGAAGCGGAGGAGAGGTTAGCCTTCGTGCACATGCAGGAGACATTACTGGAGAGGCAACGGACGGGGTTAGAGGAGCGGTCAAAGAATGCAGAAGAATTGGTCGGGATCGATAGGCAGCTGGCCGACCTACAGAGGCGGCGTGCTGAGGTAGAGGTGCGAGAGGCAGAGCGGCTGAGGCAGCAGGCTGAGCTTGATGTATGATGGTACGATCTACAGGCTCAGCGACAGACACTTCAGGCAGACAGCGAGCACCCAGCTGCAGCATTGTTGGCTAGCTTCCTTAGGGTGTATTTATAGTGTGTTCTATTTGTAATGCCCGATAGTGGCCGACAAACTTTTGATGTATATGCATATTTTGATGATATTGGTACTGTGGCCACATTATCTTGTATTGGTCCTTGTTGTTGCATGTTGTGCCGGTTTGCGGTTGCCGTGGTTTAATGTCTTGCATATATTAGATGCCTACTGATGTTCCCCCTCCCCGGCCATAGCAAGTGACTTAGTGATCATAGGTAGAATGGATGGTAAACAGAAGCTAAGGCAACATAATGACTTTGTATTGATATGATGTGGGCCAAAATTCCATTACATGAGTAAAGGAAAAACTTGTAATAATCAACAAAAGTTAAAAGTCTGTAAACAAGGATGCTTATACAAAAATGCTATGTAGGCAAATGTGCTAGGTTGTGGGCGAGTAGGGCTGGGGGGAACACTTTCGCAATTGACTATGCATAATACTTCTTCAGGTAACGGCCGTTGATAGTGCCGTGATCTGACCGTCGTCGAGTTGAGCAGAAGATAGGAGCCATTGTCGCGGGTTGCATGTACCGTGAAAGGGCCTTCCCAGTTTGGCCTGAATTTGGGGGCGGACATGTTGGCTCGTACATGTTTGGCGACGTGGAGAATGAGGACGCCTTTGACAAATGAGCATGGCTTAACTGTCTTCCCATAGGCTTTCATGAGCTGTTCATGATATTTATTCATTCGGCGTAAGGCAGTGGCTCTTCGTTCATCAAGGCCCTCAAGGGCGGCCATCCCGGTTTCATCCTCCCAGAGGCCGCTGCTCATGGAAAGTCGGGTCGAGGGCACGACGATCTCAACCAGCACCACGCACTCATCCCCGTAGGCTAGGGAGAAGGGCGTGGCCTTTGTCGCTATGTGCTTGGAGGTTCTGTAAGGCGTTTGCCAGACTTAGCTTTTCAGACCATGACCCACTGGCGTTGTGAACCATCCGTGACAACACGCGGAGCAGTCTTGTTGGAGGCTTCAGCTTGACCATTGCCTTGTGGATAGTAGGGAGTTGACGTGGCATGGTTTATGTTGTATCCTTCCATAAGAGCTCGAACATCCCTGTTGATGAATGGCATGTCGTTATCGGATATGATACACTGGGGGATGCCGGAGCGACAGATGATATGATCACGCAAGAAGTTAGCAACAACGCCTCCCGTAGCTCTTCAAAGTGGTATGGCTTCAATCTATTTGTAAAGCGTTCGATTGCGACCATGATCCATATGTGACGTCTGGATGATGGGTGGATAGGGCCGATGAGGTTGAGGGCCCAAGAGTGAAATGGCCAAGGGGCTAAAATTATACGAAGGTCGGATGCTGGTGTATGCATCCTGTCGGCATGCCGCTGGCAAGGTTCACAATGTCAGACATGGAAAATGGAGTTGGACTCCATCGTTGACCATTCCGTGTATAGCTTTTGAGATCCTTGATGCTCCCCACAGTCTCCGTTATGGACTTCATTAAGCACTTGTATTGCCTGGGCACCCTGCAGGCATCTCAAGGTGCGTCCCAAAAAACCTTTGCAAAATAACTCACCTTCCGTCATAAAATACCTGACCGATTTCTGTTTGATAGATTGGGCTGAGCTACGGTCATGAGGTAGAATCCCATAAGATAAGTATTGGATGAAAGGCCGACACCAGTCACCCTTGACGTGATCACAAGAGCTTCCACATTGTCCGGCCATATAGGCATTCGGGACAATCCCGTTGTATATCCGAAGCATCCTTGGCCATGGATGGCCAGAAGAGGCCCATGCGCTGTAGGTGACGGTATAGAGTGGGACCGTTGAGGCCGCAACACTTCTAATGGCTGAGCTGAAGTTTATTCCGTGCTTCTCCCGGTGCCAAACACAAGGCTAGAGTGCCTTCAGGACATCGTCTGTACAAAACATTGCCCAACATTAGAAAGTCCGTGAGGGTAGAGGCATGAGCAAGAGATGGTGCCTTGAGTTGGTAGACGATCGGCTGCCTCTAATCGTCGGCGGTAGTGTCTGTCGGGACTAAGCCCAAAGTTGTACAAGGTTGGATTCTCTTGATGATGGTTAGCATTCGCTATTCACCATCAACCTCTATCTTCGACGCAATGGTGGCCAAGCTGTCCGCATGTCTGTTGTGGCACTTGTTGTGATGTTCATAATGGACATGACCGAGTCTTCCTTCTTAGTGCTGCACCAAGGCACGATAGGGCGCTAAGGCTGGCTCCTTGACTGTAAACTCCCTATTAGCCAGCTTTATAATTAGGTTCGAGCCTTCTTTCACACATAATGACTTAGCCCCCATACTGATGACCAGCATAAGTCCAATGACGAACGCCTCATACTTAACTTCGTTGTTGGATACTAGGAATGCAAGCTTGAAGGCGAAGGAGGCGGTAACATTAGCTGGGCTTGGAAGGACTATACCAGCACCCCTTTCTAGAGGGGTGCTTCTTCAGGACCTTCGCTAGTGGCCAACCATCAAACTCAAGCATCCACAGTTCATCTACATTGGTGATCAGGGCTGTTTCCTCCCCAGGTAATTAAATCGAGGTTGGTTCATAGTGTTGTCGTGGAAAGAAGGCCAAGAGATCGGCAAGTGCTTGACTCTGCAGAGTTGTAGGATTCTTGATGGATAGGCCGAACTCGGCCATGATCTGTAGCCAGCGGGTAAGTCGACCGAACGGGGCAGGGAGGGTGAGCATACAGTGAAGCAGATCGGCCTTGGTGACAAGTATGATTTGGTGTGCCAAAAAATAATGTCAAAATTTCTGTGAGGCGTACACCAAGGCTAGGCCGTGTTTCTTGAGCTCAGAGTAATTGACTTTGAGTCCCCTGATCATCTGACTGAGGTAATAAACAGGATGCTCCAGCAAGCAAAGCTCATATGGACCTGGGCATGGAGGTCAAGTAAAGTAAAAGTGGGATGCCCTGGTATGGCACTACCATGGTTTACGGGGACATGAGGACCAACTTGATCTGTTCGAAGGAGTAATGTTGGGGCGCACCCCAACTCCACGGTGCGCTCTTGTGCGTCAAGTGCTGGAATGGTGTGATAAGCTCGGCAAGGCGAAAATGAATCGGCGAAGGTAAGTAACCTTGCCGAGGAAGCTTTTCAATTGTTTGGTCTTCTTGGGAGGAGGCATCTCTTAGATAGAGGCGGCTTTTGACAGGTCAACGTCGACATCCTGTCGACTGACCAGAAAGCTAAGGAATTTGCCGGAGGAGACTCCAAAGGCACATTTCAGCGGGTTCATCCGCATGTTGTACTGGCGACAAGGATAAAAGACTGTGCGAAGGTCCGTGAGGTGATCACTGTCCTTTTTAGACTTCATGATGAGACTGTCTACACAGTCTTCCACTGTACGGTGTATCATGTCGTGGAAGATGGCTGTCATCGCCCTTTGATAGGTAGCACCCGCATTCTTAAGGCCGAAGGGGACATGACTTCCAACAAAAATTTTCCATGGGAGTTCAAAAGGCTGTTTTGGTGCAGTCATCAGGATTCATCCGAATTTGGTTGTAGCGGCGAAACCATCCATGAAGGATAAAGTTTCATGACCGGCAGCGGCCTCCATAAACATGTCAATGTTGGGCAAGGGGAACTCATCTTTGGGGCGTGCTTTGTTCGAGTCTCGAAAGTCTATACAAACGCGGACTTGACCATTCTTCTTTTGAACAGGGACAACGTTGGCCAACCATATGGGAAGAGTAATAGGTTCAATGAAGCCAACCTGCAGAAGCTGTTCTATCTATGTCTTGATCTTCAACTCGAGCTCGGGGCAAAAAGTTTGTGGATGTTGTCAGACGGGGATGGACCCAGTAGCAATATTAAGAGGATGCGTTACCAAGCCGGGTTCTAAGCCGGGCATCTCATTGTAACTCCATGCCAATACATCACGATATTCGCGAATAAGGGTAACCAATTCCTCTCTTCAGCCAGGGGAGAGTTTTGTGCCAATGTACGTAAGTCGGGATTCCTCTCCCGGGTCAGCCAGGTTGATTTCTTCAAGTTCTTCAGCCTATGGTTTGGGGCCATCTTTGTAACAAGATGGAGAAGCACCGAGGGTGAGCCCGGGATCGGGCGGGCAGTGCTCGGCAGCACAACACCATTCGTCCTCCATAGGCGGGTCAGGTTCAGGAGGGTTAGATGACAGACCACCTGAAGCCCCCGTGAACTGTCATAACTGATAGATCACCTTGCCATTCTGGATGATACGTTGGGAGGTTGGTTCTGCCTTTTGCTTCTTAGACTTGAGGGATGAAGCTGGGGAGTTAGGCTTCATAGCAGGTAGTGTTACTGATGTCGACACCTTGTTTTTGCTACTCTTCTTGGCTTTAGACTTGGGAGGTGTGTTGCTGCACAGTTCATCCCAGTTGGGTAGCCTGGTCGAGTGGATGTGAGTGGCAGTCTTACTATCCTCGACAAGTTTGGTAAAGAAGGATGCCTTGGCGAAGTGTGATCCCGACCTCATATCGCGCAAGATCGGCCATTAGTTTCACACACCACTGATGGTACGTTGAGGGGACAGCCCTATTAATATGAATCCATGGGCGGCCAAGCAAGAGATGAAATGCAGGCTCATTATCTATCACGTAGAATGTAGTGTCACGACGGACAGTTCCGAGCATAAGGTCGACAGTGATATGGCCGAGAGTCGACTAGCGGCCTTGCCTGAAGCCCGTAATCTTAATCGGGTCATGTATGATTTTTCTCGCAGGGATACCGGCCCTTTGCAAAGTGACAAGGGGTATGATGTTGACCGAGGTGCCGCAATCTACCAAGGCACGACGGAAGCTCATGCTATTAACAATACATTCTAAAAACAACGGCCGGTTATGATGTTCGACCGGCGACGAGTATTCGTCCAAGAAGACCAAGGCAGTGGAAGGAAGGTGATAGAGTTCAGCCTGAGAAGCAAAGCATTCGGGTTCAAGGCCGGTGGTGACCTCTATCAGGCAGTTGGAGAGATAGGCCCTAGCGGCAGATAAAAACCCCATTTCGTCGAAGAAACCCTTGATCTTTGACATTTGCCCAAAGGAGGTCGTCGGTTAACTAGCTGGAGGTGTATGAGGTGCGACCATTGGGATAGCCTGCTTTTTATTGGCCAGATCACGTTGCACTCCGTTTCTTCCCTTAGATTGTCGTTTTCATGCGCCTGAAGCCTCTGAAGATGTCGCACCCGAAGTAGAAGATGACGCAGTTGGAATTGCTAGTCTGAATGTAGACCTTCGGATGAGAGCTTTGCCTGAAGCCTCTAAAGATGTCGCACCGCTGTTGAGATTGTTTCTACCTCCATGGGGGCAAGCTTCTCTGTATTTTCCAATACCAAATCCGCAAGATGCCTGATTTCCGTGAAATCGCCATCACTCGAAGAAGACCCATCCGAATTCAAGCTTACTAGGAAGTGGAGCTATGGATGGGTGGGGTGAACTTACACTTCCAGTTGGAGCAAGCAGTGGAGAGTGCATAGCATCCAAGTCTCGAGAAAGGTTGGAACCATATTGATCTTGGATGCCAAGAGAAGCAGCAATGGTGGCAGTTTGTTCACCGGTCATCTTCTCAGAGCATTCGGCTGTTTTAGGTTTGTGTGTGTCATTTTTGTTCCAGAAAGGTGAAGGCTGTGGAAATGGGTCAACTGTATTCATGTGGCCTGTAGCCGTTTTGGCCGAAGAAGGTAATTTTTCTGGAAAAGACCCAGACAGACAGATGTCTAGGTCTGTAGCAATGGGTCCGAAAAACACCTCGACCCATTGTCTACCGCTGACTCAACATCCTTGTCCGATAGCCTGTCCGCTTGCTCAGGGAAACCGCTAAAAAGAGTGTGTACGCGACTTCGAGAAATGCCGCCACGAGGCTGAGCCCTATTGTCTAGTTGTGCATGGATTCGTGCAGGTGTCAAGCTGGCAAGGGGCCTTGGAACTTGAGACTGCCACGTCATCATTCACCGGAGAAGAGGCATTTTCCGATGACGGCACCATTTTTCCGGTGATCCACTGGGAACTAAAAAGAAGTCTTCATCTTCCATGGATGAATCTTGTGACTTTGAAGCATAGTTTGAAAAGAAGTCTTCATCTTCCATGCACGTATATGTCGAGAAAACAGGGGTCGATGGGGTTGATGAAATAACAGGGAAGAAGAACGATTGGCATATCTGTCAATCACCATTTCGACCTTTTGCCGAGCTTAAGAGAGGGTGTTGGGACAGTCTCGGTTTACGTGTCCAACCATACCACAACAATAGCAGATGCGATAGATTTTTTCGTAAGCAGCCCAAACCCAGGTTCCATGTTCCCCTACGGTTGGCACGAAAGCTCCGGCAACCAACGGCTCTTGAAGCACAATTCTAACCAGTACTCGGAAGTAATCACGCTTATTCTGTCGATTAGAGGACCAATCCACCGCTAATACTTAGCCAAAGAAACTGCCTACTTGACCTGCAATTTCAGTAGAACATTTCTGCGGGGATATTGTTGATGCGCACCCGCAGCTCTGCCGTGGAGAAGTCTAAGCGGGATAAGCATTGAAAGGGAACCCAGCGAACCAAAATCAACAAGGCACCATGGATATTCCATGGTCCTTCAAACAGGAGACACTCCATCTCTAACGCATCGGAGAAGTGAAACGCAAATAGCTCTCATATCGCTTCCACTTCGACCGACCCCTTTATTTTCCAAAATTGATTGACAATTCTTTGAAGTAAGGTTTGACAGAAAACACGGGAATCCACTATTTTTACCTATCAGAGTGTTGGCCCATCTCTTCGATTGGATGCGCAGAAGATCTGGGTCAATAGGGATCAGATGCCCACAACGCTCAAGAGCTAATTCTTCATCTTTGTTGGACGATTCAAGGCTTGAGGAAGCCATGGAAGGACGTCGCTGAGCTTGACGTAGTAGAGTAACCTGTAATCACCTTTTTGGACAGAGAGAGACTTAAGAGGACGAAGTCCACAAGTGATAATTATACTTCAGTCTTAATTAGTCCAACCGAACATATAAAGTGCAGGTGAGTTAATGCAGACAGCGTCGGTTGACGGGAATGAATTTATGTTTTTTTTTTGCTTTTGAAAAGAATCCATAAATTTTTATATTTTTTTCGAACATATGTGAAAATACTTATACGTTTACTAGTGGGTAAGCTTTTGATTTTATATTAATAATGGACCAACACCCTTTTTCTTGCTCATTTTCATTACCTTTTTTCCAAATTTATACGACATTTATGTATGCTACACTCGCATTTTCAAACATATATATACATATGTCTGTGTGCGTGTACATGTACACTTGCATCTTTTGTGAAAGGAACTTGGTTTCAAAAAAAAAAATTTCAATAATTTGAGATTATTAACTTATCAAATACTAATTATCAAAAAATCAACAAAATTGGATCTCAAGTTTGGTTATTCTTTGCCAAGTGTCAATATACTTCACTATCCGGATTGAAGTGGTCACCTCTTACTTCATAGCAAACAAACCAATCTTATCGGGTTCGAACAATTGAAAATCAGGCGGAGGTTATACGTCCGATTTGTGTAAATTAACATTCTCTAGTCAACATCATTATAGGGGAATAATCAAATTCTTGATACAAAAATGAATACAAAAGGACAAAAGGTTTTTCAGAAGGGTTCGAACAATTGACCTCTTACTTAATATTAAAAATGTTTTGCAAAAGGCTTTTAATTATGTTTTTCAGACGCTATTCATGGCTTAATAAAGTCACATAGCCATCACATGTGATAGCACAAAGGAGCAAGATAATGTGAACTCACATGGAAAGGTGAGTTTTTGCTTAGGTAGAAGCCAAAGCCTTAGTCACTTGGAGAAAACAGCGACTTTGGGACATAAAGGGCTCTGCTTGCTAGATTCAAACTTCTCTTTCTTGAATCTTGTACTGGTGAGCGAATCGTGCCAAAAAAAAAAAACTCTCGCAAAAATGTGTTAGCTGGACATCAGCGGCGCTGATGGGTCACCATGACTACAAAGAATTCCAAGGTGGGGAGCTCATCATGTTACTTTGGGTGAGAAGTAGCCTACTTTACAATCAAGGAACGTGTAAAGATACGTCATTATAGAGGTAACTATCAGTCGTTGAACTGTTTCTTATATTTGGTAGATTTATTATTTCTATTATATGTGTTTTTAGGTCAAGCTCTAAGCTTTCGTGTGGTATTGAATCCACCGCTTATTTCTATTCTCTTGCTCTATTATCACGTGATTCTAATTGATGAATAAATACTGCATAGTTTAGAACCATTAGTTCCGACCAGTTAGGACCGTTAAATGAGGCAGAGCCGATGTGAGAGGACGAGGGGCTAAGGGAGGCAATGATTAGTTTACATAGCATGTCCACTACACTGTATAGATAGACTCTGTACAAGTGTCTGGATTAGTACGTGTCAAAGTGTCTAATTCGTCTAACTTTCAAAACTCGAGACACTGAGACACGAAAAAAAACCCATAACTACTATTACCAATTAGTTATTTCTTAAGTAAAATAATGTTTTATGTGACGCACGTAATTTTAATTGAGAACTTGTCTCATTTCAAAGTCAAAGAAATTAGAAGAAATACTATAAGATGGTGCTCATAGTATCATATCCTTTAAAATATGTCAGACAAATATCTCATACCCATGTCTGAGTGTTGAGTATTTGACACAAGTATTTCACGCATCCCAAAGAGTCCATAAAACATATTTATTACATGGTTGGCCGCTAGTATTTTCTACACATTGAGGTATTTTACTCACATCCTCTTGCCATAAATCACAACAAGATTCTCGTTGTTCTTGGTCATCACCTTATCCATATTCTAGGCAAGAGACGGTATTACGATATACATGCCACTTTGGCTGGAAAAAGGTGACGGAATTACTTCTTCGATCCTATGGGCTTATCTAACATATGAGCATGCTTTTTAGTTGGACAACAAGCTTTCAGAGAATGTATGTGCAAGAATGTTACTCCCGCTTACTGTTCCCAACCTATCTTGTTGCACCTAAAGGCCCAGTGGGGCTCTTATTTTGCACGACACGTTGGCACAATCAACAGTCAATATTCAACGCTTCCAACCGGTCAAAACATGCACGATTAAGTCACGTGCACTTCTCACTTTTGTTATGTTACCTCGTCACGAAAAAACTCATTTTTACACGACTCCTCATCGGGCAGTTGCATGCCGCACGTCACTCGTCAGTGTGCCTTGGCACTTGCCCAAGGAGGTTGGCCTTGGCCTTCCCCTTGGCGTCGGCCTCAGCCTTGGCCTTCCCCTTAGCACTTTCACTTCTCTTTAAGGGGTCGTGTGCCGCTGCAACGTTCGTTGCCCGCGCTGACTCGCTGACGTCCATTGCCCGAAACGACTCGCAGTCATCTGTCACTCGCTCCCGCGCGCCGTCTTCGCGAGCCCTGTTGCCCCTGTCCACGCTCTGACTTCGAGACGCTCATTGTTCGTCTCCCTGGCGTTGTCTCCGTGACACTCGTCGCCCGTCGCCCGAGCGTCGTCTCTGCTACCCTCGTTGCCCGCGTCTGCGAGCTGACTTCGCGACGCTCGTCGACGATCACCCGGGCGTTGTCTCTGCAACACTAGTCGCCCGTCGCATGGGGACTGTCTCCGCTACACTCGTTACCCGCGCCCGCGTGCCGTCTCCGCGACCCCCATTGCCTTAGCCCTCACGCAAACTTTGCGACGCTTGTCGCCCATCGTCTAGGCGTAGTCTCGGCGACACCGTCGCCTGGGCGCTGTCTCCACGACCCCCGTCGCCCAAGCTGGCCCACAGTCACCGCGACCTCCATCACCCGGGCGCCGTCTCTGCGACCCCCGTCGTCAGGGCCCGTTCACCATCACTATACACACTCCGTCGAGCCCATGCACCACGCCGCTGATACAGTCGTGCCCCCTGTCTCTATCACACTACCATGCCCACGGCAACTCAATCTTTCTACCAAGCCGCTGATACAGTCATGCCCCCAGGTTCTCTGTCACAATGTCGTGCCCCTAGCACCATACACATTTCATCGTGCCCATGCGCCATAATCATGTTACATGCCCCTGGGCACCACACTCATTCACCACACCATGCGCCCCCGCCATGGACGTGGAACATGCTTAGACCCACTTTTCGGAGTGTGCAACATCCCGCGGGGATAGGCAACTCCTCCGGCACATTATCTCCGCCAGACAGCTCTTTAACTCCCCTTCCACCAGGTAGACTGCTCCTCCGAGATACTACCTCGGCCGGTCAGGTAGACAGCTCCTTCGGGATGCTACCTCGACGCGCCCCGAGTGCTCCGGTATAAAGACTCACTTCGGGGATAGGCGACTCTTTCGGGACACTATATCCGTCAGGGAACTTTTCAACTCCCCTTCCGTCAAGTAAAAGGCTCCTCTGGGATGCTATCTCGGCCCGTTAGGTAGACAGCTCCTCCAGGATGCTACCTCGACACGCTCCGAGTGCTCCTGCAAAAGGACTCACCCTCCAGAGAGGCTCGCTCTCTAAGACACAATCTCCGTAAGGGGGCTTTTTAGCTCCCCTTCCGTTAGGTAGACGGCTCCTCTGGGATGCTACCTTGACACTCTCCGAGTGATTCGGCACAAGGACTCACCCGCGGGCTAGGCGACTCCTACGGGAGACTATCTCCGCCAGGTTGTCTTCATGACTGGCCTACGTGCTCCTGCACTGGGGGCTTGCGTCAGCACCCCTATGGACTATGACCCTCGAGTCACTCCGAGATGGGAGCAGGTCTTCGGCGGGCATCGCACCTAGTCCGCCTGGCAGTTGGGCAGACCCCACCGCTGCCAGGGCTGTGGGACTCTGCAAGGGCTTGGATTGGTGGCTAGATCAAGGGGTTCTCTGGCCACATCGACGCTGTGGGAGCCAGTCTTTCCAGACAAACAGAGCGACACTGTGAGAGGCAGGCTGGGTGAATATGCGATTCGATAGTCCGTGGAACACTGGTAGCTGCGGACCCCTTGGTGATGTGTCACTCCCAGGGAGCGCCAAGTGTCGCATGATGACATCATCATCTCAATCTCTATAAATAGAGGTCTTGAGAATTCATTTGAGGAGAGACACTTGAACATTTTTCACTTTCTCACTCTAGAATTCTAGAGAGAAACATACAAGACCCTGACTTTAGACCTAAGTATTGGACTGTGACTGTCGTCGTGTATTCACCCTTTGCCATCGCCCTCGCAGCACTGCCACCCTCTGATTCTGTCTGGGAAGCCCTTGGTCTCTGCCCTTACTCCATCCTTGATGTGTCCCAAATCACCAAACTTGACATTTGACTCGGACTGCATTTCTTGTGACACCTCCGCGTCGACTGCGAACCTACTTTCCTTGACATCAATTACTCATCAATTCTTTCCGATTTCGTATGAGATATAATTAGTCTTAGATCACATTGAAAGCGTTAGTTGAACCCAAACATTCAGCGTGGAAAGCGGACACATTGAACATTGAACCAAACGCTTTGGTCTGTGGTGCAAAAAGAGAACGGTAATTTTTGTTGCTACCCTAATCGCAAGAAAATAGCTACAACCTATCGTATAGCGATAATAAATACTTGATAATCATAGTTCTAGCATTTCTACCGACACTTTTCAGCATTGCTAAATAAAAGTTATTAAAAATAATTAGCAACTATTGATCGTAGCTATGTAAGAGGTTGTTGCTATCTTCTGATAACCCGGATAGGCCAAAACTTTTCCAAAAGGGAAAGAGCATGGAGCTTTTTAGATTTTAAATTTTGCTAATAATTTGGATTTTAGTTCTAGGGGTTTTTATTTGCTTGTTTAATGGGCAAATCTAGGCCGTACAATATTAGTTAGGCGTAAGAGAATCTAAAAGGTTCTGGAGTGTTTTGCAGGTCTTACGGCCTATAAATATAATCTCAATTACGCCGGCGAGAATTACATCGACCATGGTACATACAACAATTTTGCCGGTGGGTTACGTATTGCCTCGAGGATTCATAAGCCCTCAATGGATTCGTATGTTTATCTTTTCTTCGTAGATTCACAGATCAGCGGCTCTGTTGTGATATCCAGCCCATCACAACTTTTGTTCTGCGTCAAGAGGTATGATGGCGAGGCTTTGCAGCTACTCGACTGTTATTCGGTATCAGTTTCTAGTTTCTAGTTGCTCTACCGAAGAACAAATGCAACAAATATAACGACTATTCTCAACTATGGTTCCGATTGTTCTAAGAGCTTTAGATGACACGGGACCATAACGATACATCAAGCTGAAACCGTAGTGGTATCTGAGCTGCTTCATCAGTCACCCAAGAGTCGCACATGAGGAGAGACCAACGCCAAAGAGACACAGAATGCACAACGGAGCGCCTTCTATTCTGTTCATAAATAGTATGCACAACAGGGCACCAAGGTTACGAGGGACGAAATGCCAAACACTAGCAGGTTAGAGTCGAACCAAGACCATGAGAACCACAGCTCCAATATTATGTCTAGTCCAACTTTCTCTCTTGTGAAGATCTATTTATTAATTGTCGTCTATTTAGAAATTCAAGAGGCATTTACGGGCATAGGTACACATTACTTGCAAAACGAAATCAAATACAACAAAGGGGAACAAAAGAAGGTTTAGGGAGTATAAAGTTGAAGGAGTGAAAAGGTAGACAAAAGACTTCCAACTTTTGACTCATCTTTTCAGAATATTAAGGTTTGAACTGAACAAAAGGAGGATTTTCTTGTAGACTGGGAAGTTTATCATTGGTAGAGATTTCAGAAATTATTTCTGTTACAGGATAACCAGTGTCTAGAAAGCAGTCAGCCAAGCAAATGATCAATATGAACGATAATCTCCACATCTCATGCACAATTAGCATCTAGTGGTTGATAATCTATCAAAACCTAAACAAATCAGCACCCTTCAGAAACCAAACTGCACCGATGACGCCTTCCTGTGTACATAGCAATCTCTCATAGCAATCTCTGATCTCCAGTTCCAGCAACCATTGATTTCCAGAGAGCTTATACGAGTACAAACTACTACACAGTGGAGGAAAGTGTCCAATCTTACTGAGCCTCTCTCCATCTTTTACCTTTTCCTAACTAATGAAAAACTTCAGTTTAGCGCAGCTCCACGACTTCTGTTTTTGGAATCGATCTCCAATTGCTGCATCCAAATAGTACAGTAGGAATTGTCGTCTTTTTCACCTAGTCACGGCTTGCCCTAAAAGCTCAAGCGAGAGAACTCGACCAATGATGCTATATCAGCCTAAACACTTAAGAAAATGCTCACCAGGACACGAACATAAAAGGGTACCGAATGCAAGGTCAAAACTTGAAACCCAGACCTTAAGCTGCCAGTACCACTATATCATGATAACTATCCACCTGCCCTCCCGCCCCAACACCACCACATCCGAGTCCCCAGTGGCACATGAAGACAACATTGGAGGTTCCCACCGTGGTACAAATAACTTAAGAAAATGCTCCCTTGGACACAAACATAGAGGGGAAACAAATGGAAGCTAGCAGACATGAAACATAGACCTTATTAGATAGTGCTCTGATTTTATGCTAAGTTACACTTATCTGACACCGTAAGCATTTAGAAAAATGGCAACCAAAAATGGTTTTAGACCTCCAGCGCTCCACCAATCGTACATGAAGAGAGAGCAAAAAATGTAGACCGAAACATAATAGAATGTACCAGAGGGCACAGACATTTAGAGAACAAAAAGTCAAACGCAAGTAGGTTTCACCCAAGACTTCGCAAACCATAGCTCCAAGACATTTCCAAGTTAGCATTTGTTCTAAAAGCATCATCTGTCGGAGAATTAGCCTATATTATGCTTAAGATGCTCTAGACATAACTGTTGGTGGTTGAGAAATGCTCTAGCCATTTACTGACTATACAAAGACGGGAAACAAAAAAACAAACATAACCAAAGACAGAAACAGTCGAGTAGAGGAAAGAACTCGTCATTGAAACACTTGAGCTTTAAAATGGAGAAGGGAGGATTTTCATGCAAAGTTGAAAGCTTATCCTTACGATTTGCATAACTATTTTAAGCAGAAATTCTTCTACAAAAAAGCCTGACAGGTAGACTTCAACACTGACCAATAATCTCCAAAACTTCTCATGCACAACGAGCATGTATCCGATAAATGTATTTGTATAAAATCTATCAAGAACGTAAACAAATGAGAGACGTTCAAAAACCAGGTCGCAGATGTAAGACATTTCTATTTACATAAGTAACCTCAGAACTACATCCCTAGCTTGTTAGAAAGAACAAATGAGTATACATAACCATACATCAATCTTTACTTTAACGAGCCTTTCTCCTCAATCTGTAAAATAGGGACTCTATAGATTTTTGTATCCTGAAGCTTTCTACTTCCTTCACCGCCTCAGACGCCTGGTGTAAACTTTGTATCCCACGACCCAAACTGGCAATTGAGGGAGCAGCAGGCAGAGATTCGACAGCACATTCAATTCCATCTCCATACACAAGCAGGCCTGTGCAAGTACCAACACTACACCCAAATGTAGCCCAAGGAAGAAAGCCAATTGGCCTAACCCGTCGTTTCCTCATTATTTCGTAGAAAGCAGTTCTCATCGCCGAAAGGCTAGTTTTCTCAGCAGAGGCTATCATACTGTGAGCCACAGCTCGAATTTTCTCAGTAGAAGCAGCTGCCTTCAATGCAGATGTTTTTACTCCAGAATTCGCAATTCCAGGGCCTACCAATTTTGATGGACCAAAAGCCTTACTGAGGGCAATAGCAATAGCCTTCTGGGTTTGGGTCATCATAATCTTAAGTGAGGCAGGAACTTTGAAGGTAACAACCTTCATAATTGTTGATGCAGGAACAAACTTAGAGAAAGATGAAGCTCCTAATACTGCTGTTGCTCCTGCCCCGACAGCTACCACCGGCTTATAAGTCAATAACAGCTTCCTGTCATCATGATTTTTGCTTTCCCCATAGTTCTCAAAATCAGTAACCATATTTTCAACCATCTCCTTAACCTCCGGAGACACAGGGGTATTCCAGTGCTTTCTTAGACCAGCTAAGCCCCTGGCATCGACTATTGCCACAACCGATTTAAATCTTTTAGCTTGGATTCGAAGGGCATGCGCAAGAAGAGTGTGAGACTTGTCGTCAACAGGAAGATCCGAGAACTCAACTTTGTTGGAATTGGGGTTTCCCAGTTTGTTGATAGGCATCCGACCTTCATTATTTAGCGCTATTCTCAGCCCCTCAACGGCGATCCGGAATATATATACTTCAGACAGGAGCTTGTTATCAACAATCTGTCCCCCATTTACATCATAAAGCATCTGCTGTGCAAGAGCTAGAGCCCTTCCAATCAAAGGAATATCTTGAAAAGTATCATGCAAACCAACAAGTAAAGGATAGAATGACTGGGCATACTTTGGAGCTTCGTAATCCACTCTCGGCTGGATATCTCCAGAACCCGCCTGTGGCACAAAACTCGAATGACTTAAATGCGAAGACAGCGACCTCACTAGCTGCAAACGAAGATCATTCGTAACAAGAGACCTTCTAGAGCCGAACGGAACCAAACTACTACTATGCAAATTTAAACCGTGTGAAGTGTTCTCCAACCCTTCGCCGTCACCTACCTCACCGGAACTTATTTTGACAAAGGGGCTCTCGAGCAACAAGAAACGTGAACCGACTCCTTCGGCCGCCTTTTTGGCCGCTAAAAAATGGCATTCGAACCCAACCCCGAAAATCTCCCTCAAAACCAACCCCGCGGCCACATCCTCGTATTTCTCCTTGTTTATCCTATGAACAAAGCACCTTTTCAGCACTCCCAACGAGGAAGTCGGAACAGAGTCATCAACACCGCTCTCACTTCCGATGCCCATACTCAAAGTACGAATTTCATTAATCACGGAGTGGCCCACCTGGGCCACGACCGCGTCTGGCCGGACTTCCCTAATGAGATGGTCCGCGTCCAGAACGGATCGCTCCGATAAATCCTGGACGCAGAGGACGTATATTACAGCGTTCGATTCGGGTTCGCGAACTGCGAACAAGAACTGTTTGGTGTGCTCGTGAATCGGTAACTGTTTAATTAGCTTGTCTGACGCTTTCAAATCGTCGAATTTGAAGGCCGAGAAGGGCCACGAATTTTGCACGTAAGACCAGATTGTCACGGCCATCTCTTAACTGTTTAAAGATCGGTAACTGTTTAAAGTTAAAGATCTTCTTCACATGGTGTACAGTAAATAAAGCATTTGGAGTAACCAAATATTGACAGTGGATGAAATTAAGGGCTAGACATACCAATTCGGCGTCGGATGGTAGAGTTTGACCGTCGATGGCGGCTGGAATTGACGGTGGTGTGAAAAAATGGGGTCTTTGTTGGGCTAACTTCTAAAGGAGGTGCGGCGGCTTGGTAGAGTATGAGGGCCTGGTAGGCTACGGTGTTGTGGTGGCGACGGTGGTGTCGAGAACATGTATGACAATGGCTGGTGGTGGTCGGCGGAGGGCTGTAGAAAAGGAGCGGAGTATCAAGCAAAGAGATTTTGAGTCGAAGATAACAGATGCAGTGGTAATTATAAACTACTAGTTACCACACGCGCTACGCACGTGAAATTACTTTCGTTGTCATATGTTTGATTAGGCAAAAGTAAGACCATACTCGTTATGCGAACCGCATCCAGTCCAAAATACCGGGTACGAGTATCAATATTCAATACTCGTCGAAATCTGACCTGTACCCGAATCGACCCGTAATTTTCGGCTCGGCCCAGGTCATTTTTTGGGCTACCCGATGTTACCCGTTTTTTAAAGTACATATAGAGAACTTTGTGCCCTAAATCAATTACCCTACATTTTCTTCTCAGTTTCACATTTCTCTGATTCTCTCCCTCTCAGAGTCTCACGCCGCTGCAACAGATCTGCTGTCAGCCCTCTCACACGCGACGCTGGCGACCAGATCATGATTCCTGATTTCGTCAGGCGTCACCGGCGACCAGATCGTGAGTTCATGACTCACTCTGTCACTCAGCCCCCTCAGATCTTGCCGTCACTTCCCCGTCAGATCAGCCCTTTCAGTTTCACGCAAGGCCGCCTCATCGCCGCTCAAGATTTTGGCCGCCGTAGCCACGTCGAGAGTCAAGACTCAAGAGTCGAGTCAACCCCTCTCACGGTCTCACCTATTTACTCCTGTCAGCCGAGTCAGCCCCTTCACGACCTCATTCTTCAACTACGATGGCCTCCGAGAAGCTTACATCTGCGTGTCCACCGCCGTTATGATGATGTAATTGTTGTTTAAAGTTTATGCATAAATTCATTAAATTAATTTTAATGAATTTATGCATGTAATGATGTAATTGTTGTTTAAAGTTTACCAATTTATATTTTGGATTGTGGGTGGGATTGGGGAATGGGGTTAGATGCTTGCAATTGGTCTTATGGTATAACAATTAAATGCTAATACTTTTATTTGTCATAACTTTTAATTTTTGATAAACTTAAAGGTGAAAATATTTTTACAACAACCAAAGACAGGAAGTGTGTTGGCAAAAATAAGCAAAATTGCAAAAAAAACCAAAAAATAATATTTGTATATAGTGTATTAATATATGTTTGTCAAAAAGAAAAAAAAAAGACTTGTACCCGCAGGTAATACCCTACCCGCAAGGGTAGGGTACGGATCATGCAAAACCCTACCCAAAAAAATCTGGGTATAATTTACTCGATCCGTTTTTACCCGTACCTGACCGGATTTTACCCGTACCCGGCGGGTATACCCGTTTGCCAGGTCTATGTTTGATACTAAGAAAAGACATATTAACACTAATAATTACTATTGTGATATAATTGTTATTTTCACCTTTTTATATTTTTATTCGTTAATGATAAATTTTAATTATGATTGTTAGCTTTTTAGCAACAAATAAAAATGAAATAGCATATAAGTTGGTAAGAATATATCTTCCAAAAAAAATTATAATGAAAATAAGAACACGTGTGTTGAAGTTTCTGTTAATAAAAGGATATCTAACAGGGATAAAAAAAATGCACGATAAGAATATGTATATGTGGTTTGCATGAAATAAAAAGGGGAAAGTTAGGAAAGATTTAATATTAGAAGAGGAAGGCATACATTATTTTTTTATTTTTTGTTGGGGGGGGGGGAGTTTTGACAAAATTTTAGAAATTGCTGAGACTACAAACCTATTAATAAAAGTTTTTAAGTAGGACATGTTGACATGAAAAAGAGATAAATGTGAAATCAATTAAATTCTAAATGGCAAAATAATAGACATATCAAGTAGAAAAGAGAACATTAACTTTCTTTTGGCTTCAGCTTTACATTATATGCAATTTAATTTAAATGGTTAAATTGAATCCAACCAGCTAGGATTTGTCTCGTTTTCTGCAATAAGAGATTTGAGGTTTCAAATGGAGCATATAAATCCCTGATGATCATGCATCAAGTAAATGGCAACGCAAAAACGAAATCTAACAAAAAATTACATCTACGTTGCACATGCTAGAGTTCAGAGTTGGGGGAACTTTTAAGTCAAACAATAAGTGTTAAAACTAACAACCAAATTATCACTCAGGTATCTTAAAATTTCAACAAAAAGAGCTCCAATCTAAAAGCATTTTTAAGGCTAATATTTTATTTTTATTTTTTTGGGTAGAAGGTCCTTTTATTCCATTAAGTGCAAAAACTTACATCTCCACAATTATGTACAATCCGTGTAGTACATTAATCCTTCAACATATACAATTAATATCCATCTAGCTATTCTATTGAAGCACCATTGTTTCATCAAGCCCTCATTCCCTGCATGCACAAAGCTCTGTTCTTGGCATTTGTTGTGGCGTGTTTCCAGCTGTACATTCTATCCTGATCCATTGTTTAATCACATGCATACACCCTTGCATATTTGATCCTATATTCTCAAAAATTCTGGCATTCCTTTTTTGCCACATTTCATAGACTGTAGTAGCCAACACTAGTTTACCCAACCTAGCTCTGAGACTTTTTCCTCTGAAAAATTTGAGCAGCATAGCCTCTAAATTATGGCCATGATTGCAAGATGAGTTGTGTCTACATCTTTCTAAAAGCTATGTGCCCCAGCTCCACTGCATAGGGGCACTGGATAAACAAATGATTCTCATTTTCAGCACTTCTCATACATAAAACACATAGGTCATCTTGGATAATATTCCATGTTTTTAGTTTGCTTTTAGTCATGAGACCACCTTTGCATAAGATCCATAGAATCACTGAGCATTTAGGCATGTTTCTTGTAAACCAGATGAACTTCCATATAGGAGTACAGCTCCCTTGAGATCTCATTCCTTCCTAGGCTGATTTGATGGTGAATTGCCTATGATTTGATGGTGAATTCCTATCATGATTTGGAGTCCAGTGAATTTGATCACGTGACTCTATATTTGATATTTAGAAATTGGACAAAAAAGAGTTTATAGCTCTTAGCTCCCTTGATCTAGGCAATAGCAGCTGCCAATTCCTTCCATGGATAATGTCACACACTTTTACAATACTTTGTAATCCATAATCATAGATGGTCATGTGCCCAAATTGCTCCAGCAAAAATTTCTCAGTTAACCATATATCCTTCCACAACGATATTTTACTCCAAAAAAAAAATGTATCCTCTCTATCTCCTCTTTGCTAGACCACCTCCACCACTAGCCTCAGTGAACACCACCACAACTTCCACACCTTGCCATGCATGACCACAATCACCCTAGCCTCACCACCCATCACTAGGTTCCAACCGAACCCCTGTTGATGGATATTGTTTGGAATGATTTTGTGACTAAAAGAAAATTGGCTTCGAGGCGTGTTGTAACGATTTCTTTAAGATTATATTTTTCTCTCACTAGAAATAACGTGCAGTGGATTGTTGACAAATATCCTCCAAGATACAACGAAGCGCAATAGTGAATAGCATTTGCACAAACAATATTCACTCCACAGAAAAGTGCACGAAAATCTGGATAATGGTTCTACAAGTAAGAAATTCTACAAAAATTTCTTTTTGTAGAAGATCTGCAGAAAAAAAATAAGAGAGGCTAATAAGAGTGACCAAAAAATCTAACCATTGTGCTCTATTTATGGAGCACTAATGGCTGCTCACCAAGGGTCACACCCTTTCACCATGCACTCATTCAATTTAAACCGTTGGATCAGAAATTGTTAAGATTAATGGTTCAGTTTCTGGACCAGTAACTAATCAGCTCCTAACAAGTGTGTCTCTCCGAATCGGCACCACCCAAATGCCAAACAGGTGCAACCGTTCAGGTCATATTCGAAGCGGTACAAGTGTAACCAACCAGCTGCCAATAGTCAAATCTCATTAAACCCCAACCGTTGCACCAATTCATAACGTCGACGGCCCATATTTGATCATGATAAGTTTAAGCCGTCTAATCTCCTTTTGCACCTCACAATAAGGCGATTCCTTCCTCTTTGCCTCTTCGCCTCTTCGCCTTCCTATCATCATTTTGACACACAAAATGAACCAAAAAAATTGACACAACATTTTGAAAAATACTAACAATCCCCACCATTTTACAATATATAAGACAAAGCAAAAAAACAAAAGTTAGATCTTCTTCTCCAGTGAAGTACATGCATAAATGAAGATGTCTTACGACTTGAATCTTCACTTGAAGATTACATAAAAAGGCTAATCTGAATAGTGTGGTAGACAAAACTTTGAACCATCAATCCTTATTGACTAGCCAGTCACATATCACACATGGAACTCCTATCCATACACAAATCCAAAAAACAGCTTATACATTAGAGGCTTTATAATTTGTATCTTGTTTTTCATGAGCGCTCTAGAGTTAAGCACTTAAACTCGATAGAAGCAGCCCCCACTTCACACTAACTAGTCATCTCCATCAAGTGTGTACCGTAATAATACTCCAAAGAATGATCCTTTTATAGACTAAGAGCATAATGTTCACCCTATTCTTTCATTATGGTTACCAAGCACATTCCTTGGTAACCATCCCTCATGAGCTTAAGACCCATCCCTCATGAAGTCATAATAATCATTTCCCTTGAAATGTCTAAGACCAATATGTCGAGACTTTCCATTACACACTTCATTACATGCTCGTGATAGAGTTGATTATAAATATTAGAGCCATAGGCTTAGGCCATTAAAGAATTTCTAAAAGCAACTTCCTTAGCCATTCTACCTCTTTGCCCCTGTAACTAAAGCAATAAACTATGCTGCCATGGTAGAATCAACGTGCAAGTTTGTTTCTTCGAACCCCAGAATATTGCACCCTCACCAAGTGTGAAAATCCATCCACTTCTGAAATCATAATCCTCGTGATTCATAATCCAACTGGCATCTGTCTATCCTTCCAAAACAGAAGGATACCCACTATAAGATATGTCAAAATCCATGGTTCATTTAAGGTAATTAAAGACCCTATATACTGCATTCCAATACATATTACTAGGACAACTAGTATATCTACTGTTTTCTGCTGCATAAGTAATATTCGGTCTAGTACAAATCATGGCATACATTAGACAGCCTATTGCACTCACATATTCTAGTTGCCTCATAGCTCTACCATCATTGAATAACAAATTTTTACTCTCATCAAACGGAACACTAACTGGAGTGATATCCAAATTGTCAAACTTTTTTAACACCTTCTCAATATAATAAGATTGTGACAAGGTTAAGCAACCATTATTCCTTATAATTTTAATTCCTAAAATCATGTTAGCAACACCCATGTTCTTTATTTCAAAATTATCGGACAAGAATTTATTTATCTTTACAACTTGTTCCAAGTCAGTACCAAAATGAGCATATCATTTACGTATAAGCAAATGATAACTCCCTTACTGTCATTGAACTTATTGTACACACACTTATCCGATTCATGTATTTTGAAACCGTTAGACATCAAAATTTGATCAAACTTTTGATGCCACTGCTTTGGAGCATGCTTAAGTCCATACAAGGACTTAATCAGTTTACAAACTTTATGTTCTTGCTCACGTACAACAAATCCTTTCGGTTGTTGCATGTACACCTCCTCATCTAATTCACCTTGCTCACGTGCAACAATCACTTCCTTAGCCATTGCATGACCTTCATTTTGCTCAACTTCCTTAGGAAATGATTGGAACCTACTTTCATCGAAGATGGCATCCCTAGATTCTAATGATAGTGTTTTTAAAATAATAATCATCATTCTGTTCCACGACCATGAATCTATATGCTTTATTGTGTAAATCATAACCAATGAAAATACAATCGATGCCTCTTTCACCCAATTTCTTTCTTTTCAGTTCCAGAACTCTTACAACAACCATACAACCCCAAAACTTAAAATAGTTTAGATGTGGCTTCCTTTTCTTCCATAATTCATAAGGAATAACATTATTTTCTTTAGTTGGAACTCTATTTAATATGTAGCAAGCCGCTAATAAAGCTTTCCCCCAAAATCCTTTTTCTAGACCCGAATTGGAAAGCATGGCATTAACCATTCGACTAGTATCCTATTCTTTCTTTCCGCCATACCATTTTGTTATGGTGTTTAAGGTGTAGAAAGCTCATGTACAATGCCATTTTCTTCAAAGAAAGGTGCTTCATAGTACTCCCTTTCCCTATCGATTCTAAGGACTTCTATTTCGGCATCACAAAAAAAAATTTACTTTGTTTTTGTATGTAACAAAACTAGGCCTAGCATCATTCTTATTATGTAACAAATAACCATAGCAATACCTAGAATATTATCAATAAATGTCACATAATATGACTTTCCTCCTAACGAAGGAGTGGAGTAAAAATCTCCTAAATCACTACGTATTAAATCTAAAATCTTAGACTCTCTTTGTCCATTTAGAAAAGGAGCTCTAATGATTTTAGTAAGCATACACGACATGCAATATCCTTTATCTACATGCATACTAGGCAAAAGATTCAATTTAATCATGTCATTCATTTTTCTAGTATTAACATGCCCTAAATGATTATGCCAAAGAAAATATTGCGACTCAATAATATAAGCAAAATTAAAATTCTTATTATAATATTGAGTTTAAACATTCCCTCACAAAAATACCCATTTCCCACAAAAACCCCTCCCTTCGGGAGTGCAAACTTACCAGCATCAAAAACAAGTTTGAAACCAAACTTCTTAAGCATACAACCCAAAACTAATTTTTTTTTTCTAATTTTCAGGTACATGACAAACATTGGTGAGGGTAACAACTTTTTTGTATGTAAACTCGAGCTCGACATTTCCTTTGCCCGCAATTTGCACAACTAACAAATTTTTCATGTAAAGAATGCTTCCATCCTTCACCGGTTTTGTCCTTGCACATATGCCTTGTCGTATCCAAATCAATCCACCATGCGTCATCATCTTCAAGGACATTTGCCTCACTAATTATCGTGACTAAATTATTTTCAGTTGCCTTTTTCTATTTCTTCAAGGCACAACAATGACACTTATAGTGCCCTAGATTGCCATAGTGGTAGTACTCTCCTCTATGCTTTTTCTTCTTGTCTTTGTCCTTATTGTCATTTCTTTGACGCCCTCATTTGTTGTTCTCACGAGAGTTCTTCTTGGATGACTCTCCTTTTTTCACGGCCAAAATTTTAGAAACGCCCTCATTTTAAGACTTCTCTTCCTTGCGCAAGTCTTTCTCAATCTGAAGATGAGTGTCTAACTCGTCAAGGTTGATGTCTTCCTTACAATGCTTAAGGCTATTTCTAAAATTCTTCCAAAAAGGAGGCAATTTATTAATAATTGATGTAGCAACAATAAATTCAACCAAGGCTAACTTGTGTTGGAAATAACGATCGAGGATGGTCTTAATCGCATTAAATTATTCCATAACCAACCTACCATCAACCATTTTGTAATAAAAAATTTAGAGAAAATGAACTCTTACTGGTGGCATCCTCAGTGATGTAGCGACGCTTCAATTGGTTCCAAAAATAAGAGCGGTCTTGATAGTGTTATAGGCATGGAACAGCTTGTGGACATGTCGTTCAAAATATTTCATTGACATATCTCATCATCTTGATCCCACTCAACCTTTCATGCATTTTAGCAACACTTTCCTCCTCGTTTTCACCAGGTTCTAGAGGTCTTGGATTCACGATCATATAGTACATTTTCACGGTCACAAGTAGAAAGTGCTTCTTCCTTTGCCAATGAACGAAGCCCCCCACCATCAAAGCGCTCCAAGCGGTGAAAATCCTAGCACATGTCTTTCAATGTCACATACGTCATTGTAGCAAGATATGACTGAAAGAAAATTGGCTTTGAGGCACATTGTAACTCTTTCCTTAAATTTATATTTGCCTCTACCATAAATGGTGTGCAATGAGTTGCCGGCAAATATCATCCAAGATACAACGAAGCGCAATAGTGAATAGCATTTGCTCAAACGATATTCACCCCGCATAAAAGCATATGGAAATCTAGATAATGGTTTTACAAGTAAGAAGTTCTATAGAAATTTTTTGTTGTAGAAGATCTGCAGAAAATAAGTAAGAGAGGCTAATAAGAGTGACCAAAAAAATTTGACCATTGTGCTTTATTTATAGAGCACTAGTGGCTACTCACCAAGGGTCACACCCTTTCACCATGCACCCATTCAATCTGGACCGTTGGATCAGAAACCATTAAAAGATTAACGGTTAACAGAATTCTGGACCGAGTGTAACCCAACAGTCAGACTCCCGATTCAACATGTGTGATCTCTTTGAATCGCAAAGCATCCACCCGAATGCCAAATCGGGTGCAACCATTATCAGGTACCTATATTTGAACCGATACTTTAAGTGTAACCAACCATCATAACAGTCGTCTGATCTCATCAGACCCGAACCGATTACACCGGACATTCATCACAGATCAACGGCTCAGATTCGATCACGATATCGCTTTAAGGCATCCCCTAATCACCTACATTTGCCCCCAAAGCATCTAATCACCTTTTGCGCCTCCACAATAAGGCGATTCACTTCCTCTTTACCTCTTCACTGTCTTCCTTTCATGCATTACTTGACATGTTGGAAAATTAACCCATATTGAATTGTTGTAATACCTAGATTATTTATCCTAATACCTTTTGTAACTGTAATTGATTATTTGTTAATGTAATCAATTAAACCCTAATTATCCCTAATTTGTTCAACTCTAATTGAACCAATTAACCCTAATTATCCCTAATAACCAATTAACCCCGCGTAACCCTAATTGAACGATTTAATCCCAATTAAACCCGATTGAATCCATTCTACATAAGCCCTAATTAATCGTGATTTACTAATTGAACCAATAAATCATAATTGGCCGATTAATTAATTGCCAATTAACCGTAATTAGTCCCAACCCATTTCAACCAGTTATGCCCGGAAAACCCTAAGTTCCCAATTAACCCTTCAATCCTTAATTATCCTTAATCTAAACCTTGAGTAACCCTGATTGAACGAATTAACCCGACCTGATTAACCCTAACTGAACCAATTCCTTAAACCTAAAACCAATTAGCCTTAAATTTTATCCTAATTGAACCAATAACCCTAATCAATCCTAATTGAACTAATTAACCGTAAAGCCCTGATTAAACCTATTTGAACTAGTTAACCTTAAATCATAAACCCTAATTAGCCCAGATAAACCCTAATTTACCTAATAAAGCCTAATTAATCTAAGAACATCCAAATTACTCGAATTACATCTGAATTAGCCTAATAAAGGCTAAGTATATCCATATTACTCGTGATCCCCCTCCACCACCCCCCCCACCTCCTTCATGTCTCACTGACCCATTGCCGCACCGGCCATCGCCTGTAACCCCGGTGACCGACCACCTTAATGCCGGCCAACGGCCAGCCGCCCCCGACTTGTACGTATTATTTTAATTAAATGTTAGAATTTAACATTTTTCAGCATAAATTATTTTTGTTGCATGGTAGAATTATTCTGATATTTATTTTGTTTGGTGAAAGGTCCTTTATTACATTAAATGCAATACTTACATGCCTATGTTTATGTAGATTCTACATACAAATTGATTGAATTGAGCTTGTTTTGGAGTATTATGCTAGGCCAGAATTATGGTACATGTATTTTGTAAAGCAGCATATTGTGTAGCTAGGACAGAATTGAGAATGTTTTGGAGTATTATGCTAGGACAAATCTTTGAACATAAGATGAGATTTTTATGTATAGCATTTGTCGATTGGAATGCAATATATGTTTTGAATATGTTGTCCATAGCAACTGGAATATTTTGGAAGACAATCTGTATTGGAATACAATTTGTGTTGGAATATTTTGTGTATAGCAGATGGAATATTATGTGTTATGATTTCAGTTAAATTTTTTGTACATTTTTGCTATTAGTCTAGCCATTACACAACCATAACCATCATTTTCATTATACACCTTCATGAGAAATCCAAACATAAACATCATTGTGATTATTCATTTGAACAACATAAGATAGGTACACATAAATCCCCCAAGGATAAACAACTTCATAAACTACACAATGGCTTCAATCCCTTCGAGTTTGGCAGCCAATTCATTACCCCTACAACCACAAATTTGAGCATCTAAACCCATACAATTTCCCCCAATGCTTCCTCTCTTCTCATCTTGGCTTGCATTATAGGGTTGACACCAAGCCTAGAAATTGCATTCTTCTTTGTCACATACATAAAAAAGCTTCCCACAGCGTGCTTTCTTCTCATCTTCAACAAAATTTATCCTAGCTCTCTTACCATAAAGACAAAACTTCCATGAATATCTTATATCAACCATATACCCACGTTGTCCACTTGTGCTTGAAGAAGACATTGACATAGCCAAGGTGACATTTCATCAAACATTTGGTGTGCCAAAAAAAACTAGAAGAAGAATAAAAGAAAGCAATCAGTTTGGAAAAGAAACAGCATAGCATACCTTTAATCTCTTCAAGGTGTCGATTTGAGCTTCAAATTCAAGCTGAAGGAGGTTGATTTGAATCAATTTCTTCTCTAAACCAACTCTCATAGCTATTTTAGAGGTTTCAAGGCTTAATGGTCAAAGAGATCTATCTAGGGCAAAAATAGGTTTCTCGGGAATATTTAGCAATTAATGCTACTTGCCATCCAGGTGTGTTTACCACAAACGCGGTTAAAACAAATGGTTTTCTTGACAAGTGCAACACATTTTCAACCTCGGGTGTCTTCTTACAACTTTTGTAAGTGCTTAATTCTTTTTGCAACTGGCCCAAACCACGAGGGTATTTATTACAATTATCCGTACATAATATGACAGTTACAAAGATCGAGCATTTTATTATCAAATGCATGTTACGTAGTATGATACCAACCAATCAAACTAAAACTCTTCGTTAACCCCATACTAAGTACGTGTTTAAAATCGGCACATCCCCAGAGGAGGATGGCTGCATCTTACAACAATGAAGTAACTTTTTACTATAAGCTCGTTCAAAAGTCCAAGTTTGCAATATCGATGGATTGTAATGTCTATAACAAAAGATGCATTGCCAATGTCCTCCATATCAAAGTTATCAGGTATGAGATCCTTAGTCTTACGTAGAAGCCCTAGTCGCTACTTGCTAAAAGATGTCATTAACATATAATACTAGGAAAATAAACTTGCTCCCATTGATCTTGAAAAAATTTATTTATCCACTCCATTTTCTTGAAAAGCAAAAGAAGTCACAACTTCCTGAATCTTCATAAACCACTGTCGTAAAGCAATTGCTTTAAACCTTTAACTTGGAAACTTCAGGCATATCATGTAGACATTTTCTTCTAAATTGCCATTCAGAAGACGGTTTTGACATCCATTTGATGTAACTCCAACTCAAAATGAATAGTCAAAGCCAAGATTATCCTAGGCAGTTCATTCAAAGAGACCGGTAAAAAAGTCTTTTTATAATCAATGCCTTCCTTCTAACTAAACGTTTAGCAATTAGTCTAGCGCTTATGTCTTACAATTTTGCCTTTGGAGTCATGTATGGTCTTGAAAACCCATTTGCATCCAACATCATTAGACCCTTGAGGCAACTCTCTAAGTTCCCAGACCTCACTAGTTGTCATGAATGCAAACTCATCTTTCATTTCCTCCCACCCATTTAGATGACTCTTGACTGTTAACAACATCTCTAAATGTCAAGAGAGCAGCATCAAGATTAACATCAAATTCATGCTCTTAAAGTTAGACAACGTGGCACAGCAAGTCGTCTACTTCATTGAGATCGTCTCATTAGTGTTTCTGGCTATGCAAGAGGATTAGTCTTATTCTACAATAACTTGCTCAACAAGATTCATAAGAGCGGGGTCACTCTCTTCTCGTAAATCAAAATGGCGAGGTACAACATTTTCACTATTTGACCGTCCTCTATAATATTGCATAACCACACTCATAAATATTGTTATTATGTTTTGGGCAGCATAACTGATAGCCTTTTTTGACCAAGAAAGATATCCAGTAAAATAACATGTCACAGTTCCCTTATCAAGCTTCTTCTCCTAAGGATTACATAACTTATCCTCTAGTAGACAACCCCATACTGGAAAGTGATTTACACAAGTTTCCTACCAGTCCATAAGTCATAAGGTGTCTTAGTAATTGACTTATCAGAAACACTATTAAAAGTGTTAGCAGTTGTCATCAAGGCTTCTCCCCAATAACCATCTGATAATGTTGTATCACTTACCATATTTCTCATCATCTTAATGAGAGTGTGGTTACCCAATTCTGCTACACCGTTTGGTTCAGGTGTCCCAGGCATTGTGTGGTATGCTACAATTTCACACTCTTCGGGATACTTAGCAAATGGTTCCTTATTCGTCCCAACCTCATCATATCTACCATTATATTCACCACCTTGATCAAATTAAACCACTTTAATCTTCTTGTGATGTCGGTTCTCAATCTACAAGTTGATGATTTTAACTTATCAAGTGCCCCTGATTTTTCACTTATAAGGTAAACATAACCATAATTGGAGAAATCATCAATAAAAGTTAACAAATGACGCTCTTTACCAATTGCAGGAATGGTGAAGGGTCCAAAATCTCACATATGGATAATTTCTAACAAGTCCAAACTCCCAGCAACCCCTTTCTTACTAAGTCTCGATTATTTGCCCTTAACGCAACTATAGTGAACCGCCTCGAAAAATCCTAGACTCGGGAAAGGTCTAAAATTACGAGTCGCTATCTTATTTTATTAATGAAAAAAGAAAATAAGAAAAACCCTAAGAATACTCTAAAATCATCAACTTGTAGACTATCATATCTCACTTGTTTTTCCATTAAAGAACCCTAGATTGAGATAAAAGTTGTTATAATATTGGAAATATATATAGAGGCAACCACTATCAAAAGTTCACATTCTCTACATGTTAAAATGGAGAAGGGAAATTGTATTGTTGTATTAGAATCAAAATATGATACAAGAGAACAACTCTATTATAATCTTACAATGTGTACACTAACCCTAGGACTGTACTACTACCATGCTAACTCTAGTACTATATACAGCATATTAGTACAGTGACAGTACAAAATAATTTATTCTCCCTCTCTATGTCTCTCTCTCTCTCAAAATTCATATATCTGTAAAAATAAAAATAAAAAATAATATTTGGCTCGCCTTAGCCAAAAGGCCATTTTAGTTAAAGAATTTTCCTTTTTTTCTATTCAACGTTCTCAGACTTCTTTCTCCTTTCACACTCGGACATACTCTCCCTCCTTGGCCTCCACCAGCCACCACCTCCAGCCCTATACACCTCCACTTTCTACCTGCCACCACTAGCCACCACCTCCACCACACACCGCCGCCATTATCCTTCTGCTTCTTCACCATTGTCCTGCTAGTTCTCCACAAAACCTCGACGGCAAAGGAGACTTCAATAATTTACGAGATTGACTCGAACATGGAAATACGAATTGTATACCATGAAGAAGACGCGAAATCATCAGCAACAGCCTGTTATGGTGGTTATGGTGCTTGTGCTTGTAGATATGGGGTGGTTCATAAGGTTAAATCGATATACATCTCCCCAATATTCTGTGCGAGAGGTCTTTCGATTTAAAGATGATGAAGAGTTGTCGTGGGTACTGGGGGTGGTGGAAGGCAAACAGCAATGATGCTCTTGAAGTTTTTTGCTTCTCCCCATTTTTCTCATTCTATCATTATTAGACCACCACCATCACCATATTCTCCCCAACATGCAACCTACATAATTCATCCCCCAACATGCAATCCAATCATTATCGATGATCAAATGAAGACAATAAAAACAAATCAAAACCCATTAGAGGCCGTAAAAGGGAGGAGGTGGGAGGCCGGAGGCAGGATGCAGAGGTGGAAACATTGCGGTGGTGGGTTTTTGAGATGGTGATGGAGCATGTGATCATGGCGGTGGTGGGTTTCTGGGATGCTATGGTGGCGGTGATGTACTCTTGTGAGGTGGTGGTGGTGGTTGGTCCTGTGGTTGCGAGGGTGAGGGGGAGAGATGTGGCAGTGTTGGGTTTCTACAATCGTGGCAGTGGTCTTGGGTGGTTTGTCATGATGCGGCAGTAGCGTGTGAGGGGGCCATGGAGCCTGGCCGACAGTGGGCGGATCTGAGAGAGAAAGGGAGAAGGAAGAGACAAAAAGAAAAAGAGAATTAGGTACTTTAATGAAAATTAAGTGGCATTGTGTATTAGCCTTCGACAAGTTGTCTAAAATTAGCCGCATATTCTTTTTTTTCTTTTTTCAAGAGACCTTGTACTCCATTAAAGCTCAAAATCAAGCTTACAAAGTCAAAACTATAAAAAGATAATAAACCAAAACAAAAACATACAGCAACTAACTAATCACCAGCTAAAGGAACCACAAGTCTGCAATTGGTCTCTGAGCACCTTATTGCAAATTCCCCAATCTGTTGCGTAGTGTAAAAGGGACTTTCATTCTAGCTGCTTACTAGAAAATGCACTCGTTGTTGGATAACATGAAAGCATCCTTAAGGAGTAGCTTGTTTCTACTAAAAAATTCTTACATTTTTTGCTTCCAAATGCCTGAAACTGTGACTACTATAGAGAGTTTATAGAGTTGCGAGATGCCCCTAAGGTGATGAATGACATGATGGAAGATTTGATTCCACGAATTTAAAGGCACTTCAACATTCAGCTTATCAAGGATCAATCTCCACATTTCTAGAGCATAAGGACACTGCATAAAGAGCAACTGTTATCTTGGACTACAATCCAAGTCTTCAATTTAGGTCTTGTTTTCAACCATCCTTTACATAACGTCCAGAGAATCATGGAGCATATGCCCAGTGAACCATAGAGTCTTCCACTAAGCAACACTGTCATTTTTAGTTCTAATGCCAGCCTAAGCTGTATTGATAGTACACTTTCCACTAGGATGCAAATCCCATTTCACTTGATCAGATTGATGAATATTACGTAGAGGCATAGCTCTGGATTCAATGTTCAACTCTCTCAGAGCTCGAGATCTAATGATAGGAATTTCAATCATTCCTAGCAATAAACTCATACACCTCAGTATTCATTACCAAATTAGAGTGTCATTCATAATTCTCTGGCCAAATTTAGCGATTATTTGACCTCCAGGCATCCACCTGTCCATCCAAAGCAAGTGTTGCTACCATCACCCACTTGATACGTGAAAAATTGTTGAATAGAGTTCTTTTCTTCATGATCTTGCACCAAGTCCAGAAAAGAGTCAAAGAAGGCTTGAAGGTTCAAAGGTGCTTGCCTTTTGTTACTTTTATATGGCACCGTTTAACCCAAAGTGAGTTTCTTTGTGTGCCCAAGCCCACAAATGCTTATACATTGCAACTTTATTTCACTCCTGCATTCTTTTGAGTGCCAGACCTCCTTAATAATTCTCTTAGTAAGGATAAAGATAGTACACCAGTAAATCTAGATGCTGAGAAGCATAGAGATAGCTAGTTGCACTTTACCAGCATATGATAAGTATATGGTAGTGCAGCTGGAGATCTTTTTCGTCAACCTTTGAATTGGGATTTCACAATTCTTATATTACTGTTTAGAGGATATTATGGAGACTCCAAGATATGGAACTGGAAAGCTGCCTAGAGAGATACAAATTATATTGTTAGACTCATGGTTGTATTCCCATATGTCCCTGCCAAGTAGCTAGATAGCACTCTTACTTAGGTAGCATTTGAAAACACTTCCGGTTTTGGTTTTCTGTTTCCAAGAAGAAGAAAAAAGCTAAAAACAAAAACCAGTTTAGTTTTTTTTTTTAACAAAAACAAATGGGTGTTTGATTACCCAGTTTTTACTTTGAGTTTTTTCTTTGGTTGTGGTTTTGCAGTGGCAGTGGTGGGGCGTGGCAATGGGCGGAGGGGTGCACTACAAGAAATAAGGTTTTTAGCGACGGAACAGATTTCGTCGCTAAAAATGATTTCAGCGACGGGAAAAAAGTCCCTCAGCAAAACTTTTTGCAGATGGAAAAATCTGTCTGTAAAAAAATTTGACGAGGGACTTTTACCAACGGAAGTTACTGTTGCTAAATATTTTTAGAGGATTTATAATTTTTGACGGTTTTTTAAAAAAAATTTAAGCAACAGAAAAGTATTGTCGCTAAAAGTTTTATCGGTAAAAATGGTCAAAATTGCTTTTACCGAAGGACTTTTAGCGACAGAATACTCCGTCGTTAAAGGTCTGCCCTTAATTCACACAGACTCTGTCTTTCTCTCTCCCCATTTCTCTCTTTGTCCATTTTTTCTCTCTCTGTCCCCATTTTCAGCCACGGCGACCAACATCCGGCAACACCCCCATCCTCCCGCTACACTGCGACACCCCTGTCCTCCCCCCTGACACCGCGCCACCTCCAGCGACACCCCCATCTTCCCCCCGACACCGCGCCACCTCCAACGACCCTCACTGCCTCAGCACCTCTGGCTTGATCTACAACTCCGGCACACATTTTAAACTTGTCTCAATAGTTTTTTTTTTGTCTAAATTTCCTTCTTCATTCATGTAGGTGCAAACAATTATAATTCTTCAATTTAGTATACATGTTCATCAGGCCATGACAATAGGCCTTATCTATCTATGTACATAACAACTACTATATACATTAGTAACTTGGAGTCCCCTTCATCTATATTCCTTCCTTAATACCCCAAGCTGCACAGGGGTTCTGAGTAGCATCATGGTTAGTCCTTTCCTTCCCGCTATAAATCCATGTGGAGTAGTCTGCTTCCTTGCATAAATCTTGTTATTCCTTTCTTGCCACCACTGCTGACACAATTTGAAATGCTTGCCTTTGAGGGAGTTGGCTAGTTAAGAGCTCAGCTGAATCCATGAGTTGATTGGAATTGTCACCCTACTCAGAGCAGTCTGCCATAATTCTTTTGCATAAGTACATTGAGCAAACAAATGGCATTCATCTTCCTTAGCTTGATTACTTAACACACAATTATCCTCTTGGATTACATTCCAAGCTTTGAGCTTGACTCTAGTTCTAAGACCTCCTTTGCATAACATCCACAGGATCAAGAAGTATCTGGGAATGTTCCTTTGGAACCATATGAGCTTCTAGAGGGGAGCTCTGTTGGCTTTGGTTCTCATAGCATCCCATGCACTTTTTACACTATAGTTCTCACTGGGGTGTAATTCCCATATAGCTTTATCATGTTCCACTATATTTGGTGGCTGCATTGCTTAGATCATTGCATTGATAGCCCTTAGATCAATTGATCTATTTGTCAACATGGTCCATCCATTATCTTGAATAATTTCATGCACCTTAGCATTGTCTCAATAGTTTGCATTCTCTTATTTTGATTTATTGCTTTACATCCATTAAAGCAAGTTTATATTGATTAGTCAATATTAAGGTAGCCTGCACTTGTATATATTGCTCATTATTTATGAAAAACATTTCTGCTATATGCTTATATCTTTGACTTGTTGAGATGTTGCAAGCTTAAAGAGGGCTATGGACATGTATGATATGATCTCTTGAAAATGAACATGTAAGTCAAGGGTCAAGTGTCATGTTTTAGGCACTAGTCAAATTGATGCAGTTGCAATAGGCAGAAGCCAATATTTCCTATGAAGTCAGTATTTAGATGTTGTGAATTAGATTTTAGGGTTATATTGGACTACATTATTGTGTTTTAGTTTGTTTAGGGTATAAGTGTTCAAATTTTAGAAGTTCTTATATTAGGGGTTTTTTTAATTTACCTCTAGATTAGGTTTTGAAAACTTTTCTATTACAAGCAATCTTGATTTATTCTAAGATTACTCTTGTTGATATTGGGAGTTTGTCTAAACACCACGTGTGTTTTTTTGGGTCTCTCCCCTCAAATCACCCATGTTAAGTACAACATGACTCAATTCAATTTTTTGGAATTGGTCAAATGTTTTTGTTTATAATTTACTGGGATGATACGATAGAGACTTTTCATTCTTTGCTTTCGCCAATTTTAATTGTTAAGACTTCTTTATATCAATTTTTGTTCTTTATATAATTCTGTTTACTATGCATTGAGCATTTGAGAATTGAGATTGTTTACTTTGCATTGACCATTTGAGAATTAAAATTATTGATGGAGGACGGGACCCAATTGGATTAACTCAATTTGTTAAGGAGCACAGACACAGACACTGCATCCGATCGAAACCGACATCGAAATGTCTTATTCCGGGGTTTAAACTTGAGGAAACTTCTTCAAGAGGTGTCCATCACCTCTTCAAGAGGTTCAGATTTAATTAAAAAATAAATCAATATCTTCAGACACCGCTAAGAGGTGTTGGACACGTGTCCAGAGGTGTCGATAAGTGTCGGACACCATACCGACACCTAGAGATGTCAAACGGGCCGGGCTTGGGCCGCCCGGCCCGGGTCCAGCGGGCTTTAAGCGAAATCGGGCCGGGGCCGGGCCAGGGCTGCAGCCATCCGGGCCGGGCCGGGCCGGCTGAGGAGAAATCCTAGGCCCGGTCCAGGTCCAGGCCCAGGCCCTAGGCCCAATTTCTAGGGCCGGGCTTGGGCCGGCCCGGGCCCTTTTTTATTTTAATTTTTTTTTTAATTTTCTTGTTATTCAATTTTAAATTTCATCTTTAGGCATGTCCAATTTTCAAAATTTGACAAATCTAATTTTTATCATTTTATTTCATTATATGTAATATTCATATATATGTATGTATGTATGTATGTATGTATGTATGTATGTATGTATGTATGTATGTATGTATAGATATATTTATTTATCTCTCATTTTATTTTTTGCTATATGTTAAATCTTTTCTTACTCTTCTTGGTGATCTTTATTAATAAAATCTGAACACATAACTAGCCGTTATATTGCTGTTGGGGGGGTAAAAGTGGAATTTTGGGGGAATATATCCGTTGGAGGAAAAGGGGGAGAGAAATGGGGGGAAAAACCAAAAAATTCAAATAGGTGGGGCCGGAATCGGGACCAGAACCGGGCCAGAACCGGGCCCGGGCTTTTTCCCAGAATTTTTTGGCCTGGTCCAAGCCCAGGCCCTAAGCCCAATTCCTCCGGGCCAGCCCTGTTCATGAACTGGCCGGGCCGGCCCAGGCTTTTTTCGGGCTGGGCCGGGCCCGGCCGCGGGCCGCCCGGCCCGTTTGACATCTCTACCGACACCCTATATTAGGTGTCAATGTTTTCTATGATATCTATGATTGTTGACTGTGCATTGACCATTTGAGAACTGAGATTGTTGACGGAGGATGGGACCCAATTGGATTGAGATATCTGCTAAGTAGCACAAACACGGACACCGCGTTCGATCGACACTGACACCGAAATATCTTATTTAGGGGTTTATACTTGAGGAAAGTTCTTCAAGAAGTGTCTGACACCTCTTCAAGAGGTGTAGAGTTAATTAAAAAATAAATCAATATCTTCGAACATCACTGAGAGGTGTCGGACATGACTCCGGAGGTGTCGGTAGGTGTCGGACACCATACCGACACCATATATGATGTGTCGATGCTTTCTAGGATATCTGTGATTTAGTTCTAATTGTTAGACTTCTGTATATAAATTTTCATTCTTTATATAATTCTGTTAACTGTGCATTGAGCATTTGAGAATTGAGATTGTTGACTGTGCATTGACCATTTAAGAATTGAGATTGTTGACGGAGGATGGGACCCAATTGGATTGAGATATCTGTGATTTAGTTAAATGGTTGGTTGTTGAATTTTGTTAATTAGGTTAACGTGATATTTTTAGCACCCCCTGGAATCTCATCATGGCTCTACCCCTAATTAATTAGTCTCGATTAACCCTAATGAGCTCAATTAACCCTAATTAGCTCTAATTAGCCTAATTAATTTTAATTAACCCTAAAAACTCAATGAACCTTAATTAGCTGTAATTAGCCCAAATTAGTCCTAATCAACACTAATTCACCCAAATTAAACCCTAATTAGCCCTAATTACTCATATCTCATTAAACCCTAATTAGATTAATTAAACCCTAAACCTCAACCCTAACTATACGCTAATTAGCTCTAATGAACCCAATTAATCCTAATTGATTATAGTTAGCCTAATTAGTCGTAATTAACCCTAATTAGGACTAATCAACCATAATCCACGCAATTAAACCCTAATTAGCTATAATCAACCCTATTTAGTCCTAATTAAACCCTAGTTAGCTATAATTAGCTTTAACATATCTTAATAAACCCTAGTTAGATTAACTAATTAACCCTAAACCCTATTAATCTTAATTAACCATAATCACCCAGTTAACCCTAATTAGCCCTATTCATCCCTAATCCATACAATTAAACCCTAATTAGTCCTTATTAGTACTAATCAACCCTAATTAGCTATAATTAGTCCAAAATACTCCTAACTAACACAAATTAGCCCTAACATATATTATTAAACCCTAATTAGATTAATTAAACCCTAAACGCTAAACCCTAAACCCTAATTAACCCTAGCTAACCCTTATTAAACCCTACCACATCTCGAAGTAACCCTAATTAAACCTAATTACATACTAAAGACATTGGAAGTAGCCCTAATTATCATATTTTTACCTACCAACTCTAATTATCCGACTTAACCCTAATACATCCCTAATTCATCCTAGTAAGCCCCTGTACATCCCATAATTAATTCATAATCCATAGAGACTATTCAATTACTCGTTGTTTATAAAACCTGCATTATGAAGATTCGTTGTTATTTTGCGAAGTCCATTGGCAAAAAAATGGTTCAACTCGTTGCCAAAGAATTCCATTTAGAGTGGAATTGGTAACATATGTAACGATCTTTCTGTAATTTTTTATATTAGAAAAGATTCTTGCATATATTACCAATTTCTGAATGCATGCATGCATAAAAACCCTCAGTTCCCGTTCAAAGGTACTCATTACAAAGTAAGGCTTTGTAATGAGCCTTTGGATGTCCAGTTTGGATAATTTGGAAAAGTTATGTGTTTATAAAACAGTATTTCGACTCATGATATGTGTTCTATGTTGTGGATATTTGGTACACGTTCGCATGTGTTTCTCCAGGTGCATACAGATCTGGTGTTCTAACATCCATCAAACCTTGCAAGGCAAGATTAGATGAATGCTAGAACACCTAATCGATGTCGTGTACTTGGAGAAATGTGGGGAGGTGCAGCCAAATTTTTCACAGACATAGGACTAAGCATGAATTCTTCACTGTTTTACAAACATGTACTTTTCTGAATGAGATATATATATATAGACATGTTGTCGCATTCATGCATTCATATTTACATCGATCCTACCTAATGGTTGGTCATAATTGAAGGTAGTATACAGTACGTTATGTCAGTCATCATGTCGGTCGATCGAAGTTGGATGAAAAGGAAGAATGCTGATGATTTTGAGGATCGCGTTGACGAATTTCTCAGCTTCGCTTATGCGCATCCTGTGTTGACTTTGATAAGATAAGGTGTCCGTGCGGTAGATGTGAGTTGTTGCATTAGAGAAAAATATTTGAAGTAAAATGGCATCTTTGTCGGTACGATTTTATGGGTAGATCACAAGGTAGACGCAGCACGGAAAAACGATAGTATTGTCGTCCAACCCGACTAGTCAAACTGAAGTTAGGGAGGAGGCACGTATGATTACCGAGATATGATCATGGATGCTGGGGATGCTAATGTTGACTAGGGTGATGACCGCGATGACGACAGTCCCCAACAGCCGAACGAGGGGGCTCATCAGTTTTATGAGTTGTTAAGGGACGCGGAAGAGCCATTGTGGGATGGAGCTCCGAAACACACACTGATGTCTATGGTTAGTAAGTTATTACAGTTGAAATCAGACCACGGGCTGAATGAGAAAGGATTTAACGAGTTTGTTACCTTAATCAAAGAAATTTTGCCCGAAATTGAAAAGCTAACCCCGTCGTACTATGACGCGAAGAAGATGATGAGGAAATTTGGGTTGAGCTATGAGCAGACAGATGCGTGCAATAATGATTGTGTATCATTCTAGAAAGAGAATAAGGACTTGTCACGGTGTCCAGTATGTGATCATTTGAGGTACAAACCGGACAAAGGAAAGAAGAAAAACATTGCATGGAAGATATTGTGATATTTTCCGGTCACACCAAGGCATTAGAGAATGTACTACTCCTCCAATACGGCTGAACATATGAGGGCTCACTGTGAGACTCGTAGCAACGATGCCAATGTGCTGAAACACCCATCTGATGGAAAGGCGTGGAAGGAGTTTGACCGCAGGCATCCAATCTTTGCTCAGAAAGTTCGGAATGTTAGACTTGGTCTAGCAACCGATGGGTTCAACCCTTTCGGTCAGTCTAGCATGGCATGTTATTATTGTCCCGTACAACCTTCCACCAGGCATGTGCATGAAGAAGCCGTACATGTTTTTGTCGTTGCTTATTCCTGGGCCGAAAAGTCCCGGCAAGGACATAGATGTGTATTTAAGGCCGTTGATTGATGAGTTAAAACACTTATGGAATCATGGAGTCGAAACATATGATGCATCCCTTAAACAAAATTTTCAGATGAGGGCTGCTTTGATGTGGACTATACATGATTTCCTGCATTGGGAATGATGTGTGGCTGGAGCACACATGGGAAGCTAGCATGCCCTGCTTGTATGGGCGTGAACCCCGGTCATACGTTAAAGCACGGCGGAAGCCCTCGTGGTTCGGATGTCATCGAAAGCTTTTGCCACCGGGCCATCAGTTTCGTAGGCAGAAGGATAAATTTGACGGGACAATCGAGCGTAAGGTTGTCACACTGGACTACCCATCTGGTGAAGAAGTGCTCTCACACCTGGAGGCACTTGATACTGACATACCATACGGCAAGGGTGTGCCAGATCAGAAGATTCCATGGTACGGGAAAGAGCACAACTGGAGGAAATTTTGTATTTTTTGGAAGTTAGCCTACTGGAGGACACTCATTATCCAAAACAACATGGATGTGATGCATATTGAGAAGAATTTTTTTGATAATGTGTTCAACACAGTGATGAATGTCAAGGGAAAATCGAAAGATCACCTTAAAGCGAGAAGGGATCTACAACAGTTGGGTGTACACCGTGAATTGCATCCTCGGACAGTCAGCGGAAGGACGATACTTCCGAAAGCACCTTACTGTCTAGACAAGAAACAAGTGGAGAAGGTCTGTCAGTGGGTTAAGAATTTGAAGCTTCTAGATGGGTTTGCGTCCAACATATCTCGTTGTTGCAATGTATCAAAATGCAAGTTCCAAGGGATGAAGAGTCACAACTGTCACGTATTCATGGAGAGATTCATTCCTATTGCCTTCCGGGGACTGTTGCCATGGGTTGTATGCGAGACTTTGACTGAATTATCTCATTTCTTTTGAGATATATGTCTTCTACGATCCGGGTGAGTAACATGGAGGTGCTTGAGAAGAACATTGTGGTGACGATTTGCAAGCTGGAGAAAATCTTCCCACCTTCGTTCTTTGATTCAATGGAGCATCTGCCTGTTTACTTGGCATATGAAGCTAAGATGGGTGAACCTGTGCAATATCGGTGGATGTATCCCTTCGAGAGGTAATCCTTAAATTGTTACAGTTGTTCGTTTACACTTAATGCAAAACCTGTTATCATTGATATTCCACCTAACTCGATTCACTAAACTTCTAGGTTCATGTTCCATTTTAAGAAAAAAGTCCCTAATAAAGCTCGGGTTGAGGGCTCAATTGCGGAGGCTTACGTAATGGAAGAGCTTGTAAACTTTTGTAGCCAATATTTTGGGCCTGATGTTGATACAAGGTTAAATCAACTAGGCCGAAATGAGCCCAGATCAAGCACAAATTTGGAAGGGCAATTGTCAATATTCAAGCAATCAAGTAGTCCGTTCGGCCGAACGTATACTCGATGGCTAACGGATGAAGAGTACAGTGCTGCAACAATATATGCCCTTCTAAATTGCGATAAGTTTCAACATTCGTTGAGTAAGTTAATGTCTTAATTAAAAAAATTGATGTACATAATTGAAAATGTGTGATAAGCGAGTCAACTATATTGGTTTGCAGTGAGTTCGATGCAGAATCTTTAATCACTGATCTCGCTGGATTGAATCTCATTAGAAATCACAATTTGTACAGTGGTTCAAAAGGCGTGTAAGTCTTTAACAAAATTATATTATGTGTTATATACAGTTATGTGGCCAATTAGTATACTGATTTATCCTTAATTTTTACCGTCATCTACAATAGGTTCAGTCAATGGATAGACCAGTAGCCTCCTGCTTGAAATTACTAGCTCAAGGCCCTAATAAACAAGCATCCTGTCATGGAGGCTATATCATCAACGGGTTTAGGTTTAACGTAAAAGATGATGACCGAACAAAACAAACCCAAAACAGTGGAGTCTTGGTCAACGGCGACTGTTATGACGAGAATTGCATGGACTTTTATGGAGAGCTAGATGAGATTGTTGAGCTAGCATATTTGGGTTCCAAAAATCGCCTGGTAATGTTCAAGTGTACATGGTTCGATGTCACATGCAGTAAAAGAATTCGTGTTAGCTCTCAAGGGATTGTAGATGTCAATGTCAAGTCAAGACTTGCATCAGACGAGCCATTTGTGTTTGCTAGTCAAGCTACGGGAGTCTTTTACGCGGAGGACGTCGCAAATCCCAAATCTCATTGGTATACAGTTATCAAGTCCAAGAAATTGCCCGTGACATATGACAGTGAGCTAGAAAAGCCGACCAACCACCTGTCTTGTTACCTGTTGAGGTCAACAACAAGGAGGACGATCTTCCTCTTCCAACAACACTTCATGTAGAAGAAGAAGTCGTAGATGATGACGCGGAAGATGTGGAAAGTGTTGGAGATGATGTGACTGAGTCTACTGATGAAGAGGATGAATTAGAAGATGAAGAGGACGACGAGTCCCACGAAGAAAGGGATGACGAGTCTAGCGATGAAGATGATGATTCCCAAACTGAAAATGATTGACTTGTAATGTTGTAACACCTCGAAAAATATGTAGTAACATTTTAGAACTTGGTTCATATTGTGTTTATATACTTGGTTCATATATATAAAGCTGGTGATTTTTTCTGTCAAATCATTATTTTTAATGTGTTAATTTCTTTGCAATTTATCTATACGAAGTCAGTTATGGATAGGATACGGGCTATTCGTGGCCGGGTGGACGCCGAGCTACCTCCTCCCCGGTGGGTCCCACCTCGTCATTGCCCACTGATGACGAGGCACAGAGTGCTTGCGTACAGCAGACGGGGCCCCAGCTCCAGCCCCAGCCCCAGCCGTCACCCTAGCCCGACGTCGATTCCTCCCGCATGTCTTGATTCTCCTTCTTCTGTGGGTTCTACCTCAGGTATAGTTGATAACGGTGTTTAGTCAATTTTCGCTAGCCTTATATTTAAAATATATTTGAACTGTATTAATGTCGGTTGTTTGTAGGATCTCGACGAGGCCATGGCCTGACACGCGGGGTACGCATCGACCCCCAGCGTAAACAGAGAGTTACGCTCACCCAGGAGGGCCAGTAAGTAAAAAAACACATCATGCCTTATATTTAAATTTTTGGATGTCTTAATTTATATTTGAACTGTATTAATGCATTTATTCACTTCTTTGGCAGGATCCTGGAGAATCAGGCGAGGACGAAGATCGGCGTTCTTGTGAAGGGCCGATTCTTCGAGCCACGCCTGTACTGGAAGGACTGGAATGCGGGGACGAGGGAGTCCCTATGGGAGGAGTGGCTGGTAAGGTTAATGCGATATTTTCTGCAATAGTATTTGTTTAATTAGAATTTATTTGTGTAATTGGATGCCTTGCAGGAGGGGTTCACGTTTGACTCGCCTGATCAGTTAGTGCTGGGGCAGTAGGCTTTGCTTACATCGACAAGAATTATCGCCGATGGCTGCACGACGCACGGGACTGGGAGAAGAAGATGCTGCCCAAGGGTGTCCCGTTGAAGAGATATCCCCTGCATTGGATATCTCCGACTGTATAGGGGCAGATGATTGATCGGTGGGTTGCGGATCCAGGCTGGGATGCCAAGAGTAAGAGCGGGGCCGAGAACAGACAGAACAGAGATCTGACGCACACAGGGGGGGTCGGTGGCACATGACGTCATGTGACACAAGAATGCGGTCGAGCACCCGAACCTGGAGGAGGATGAGGTCGTAGCTCTGACGTATAGTCAAACACATGTGCGGAAGAAGGACAAGGATGAGGCGCATCAGGCGGGCGACTATGTTTCAGATATTGCCAGGCGAATCGATGTAATTCGAGTCAATTTGTTTAATTTGTTAACTTTTTATCTTTCTATTCAATGTTTGTTGCGTTAATGCCCTAACATATCTTTAAATCACTATTTTTGTAGGCCTTGTATGAACAGCTTAGGGGGTCCGAGCAGCAGTCCGGATAGCCATCAGCGTCCACTAGTACGAGTGCGAGTACTGGAGCGTTAAAGTGATGGATGGATACACCGGAGGTCGTCAATTGGTCGAAAGGCCGCATACACTGCCTGCCTAGGAGCGTCCCCACCCCTCGCTACCCCTCCACAGACACTAGCTGCGCAGCGTCCGTTGGACGAGGAGGAGATCAAGCGCATTGCTACCGTGGTGTTGAGGATGATCAAGGGGCGGGATTAATAGGGCACTGCTGCTGGACATGCCGAGCCGGCTCTGATCCAGATTCGGGACTCGGCAACCCCTGATGAGCCTCCACTCATGCCCTCCCAGCTTGTACCCCCCTCTCGGCTTGTACTCTTCTCCCCTCCCCTAACTGATTGTTTCCGGTTCCCGGCTTGTACATTTTATTTTACGTTATAGTAAACATTTTTTAAAGTTATATATATAGTTATTTTGTGTTGTAGGATTAAATAATGCTGATCGATCAGCAATTATTTAACCTTAATGTGCATTTGGGGATTGTGCCTTGTTGTTGAGGCTTGATTTTTTTATTACAGGTTTGGACATTAAAAAAAATTGACTTTTAGCGACGGATTAATTCTGTCGCTAAAGAGTATACCTAATTCTGAACTTTTAACAACAGAATATTCCTTCGTTAAAAAGGACATTTAGCAACGGATATTCCGTCGCCAAAAAGTTTATTCCGTTTCTAAATATTTACCGAATAAATTATTTTCAAAAAAAAGAAAATAAATTAAAATACTAAAATACAATTAGGACGGAAATTTCGTCGCTAATGTGTAAAACAACCGTTGCTGAAAGTCCAATATTAGACGACGGATTTTTGAGATTCCGTCACAAAACTTTTAGCGACGGATTTTTATACAAGGAACTTTTGGCGATGGTAATTCTGTTGCTAAAAGATTTCGCGACGGAATGTAGGCCTTTGGCGACGGGAAAATGGCGACAGATTTTTCCATCGCCAAAGGCCTTATTTCTTGTAGTGGTGGTCGGCCGGCCGACGGTGGTGGCCGGCGGTGGCTACCCCGATGGCTGTGATGGTGGAGGTGGTGGTGGTCTCAAAATAAAAATCAGAACTGAAAACTCAAAACTCCAAATTGGAGTTTTCAAAAACAGCCCTGTTTTAAAATTGATTTTCAAAACTGAAGGAAAAAAAAAAACTGTGTCAAACGCATTTATTTTTTCCAATTTACAAAACTGGAGAAAAAAGCTGGAAAAATAATTGATTTCAAACAGAGCCTTAGATTTGGAGAGAGACCAGATAAGTGCTCAAATTCATTGAGGGCTTGCTTGATCAATACAAGATGGTGTGATCAGCTTTAGGCATAAGAAATAAAACATTTACAAAACGCAGATTATTAATCTCTAGTTTCTTACAGGAAATTATGCCGGGAAGCATAATGATTAAGAAGGCTAGCTAGAGCAGGCCTCCATGACCAGTAAGAAAACATAAGGAATGATAGGATCCCCTTGTCTGATTTCCTAAGCACTAGCAAAATAGCCATCCATGCAGCTATTAAGAGTGATTGAAAATTAGTTGTTGTCACGCATTGCATAGTCCAGGCAATAAATTTGGAGGGAAACTGCATCACCTCTATCACAATTTGCAAGAAATCCCGGCCCACTTAGTCGTAGGCCTCCTTAATATCTATCTTCACAACACATTTGGGCTGACCACCTTCCTTGTGATAGTTATTCAACAATTCTGACATAAGATCGAAGAATGTTAGGAGCAATGCTTCTCTAGGCCACAAGCATATTGCCTCTGACTAACGAGATATAAGAGACCCTTGTTAATTCTGGCATAAAGGATATTAGAGATAAATTTGTAGATCACAATATAGCAAGCAATAGGTTTAAAATCCCTCATGGGACTTTAGGTATCAAAGTTAGAGCAGTGCTATTGTATTGAACGACTTTATACCCTTTGTTTTGTTGGAAAAAGCCATCACAATCTTTTTCGCCACCTCCCAATTCTTTTGAAACAATCCAAAGCTATATTTATTTGGCCTAGGTGCCTTCTTTGGCTGAACAGAAAACACGGCCTCCTGAATTTCCAGTTCACAAATAGGAGTAATAAGCAAACTTTGATCTGGCAGTGTAACTTGTCTACCAATAACTTCTGCTGGTCTGGTTTTGGTATGTTGATGACATTGTACAAGTGTCCCAAGAAAAGTTGTAAAATAGTTGATGGTCAGTTATGAACCTCCTTTGCTCCAGAGACATGTGTTCCATCCAGAGTGTTGTGGAAATGATTTTATTATGAACCCTATGAACTTGCCTCTTTTTACGAAAATAGGTAGTGTTAGCTTAAGATCTTTGATTCTAGATTTTTTATTATAGAAAGCTTCTTCTGCTCTGATATCAGAATAGTATTGGTCTTGCACCTCATCTTCTTGTTGAACTAAGGCCTGATCCGATTGCTTCAAGATTTTACCTGGAGTTTCTTGTAATTCCATAAATTTGGCAGCAACTCTTGCAGAAATCTTGTTGTGGTGCTCTTTATTAAGCTTCTTCAACACATGCTTTAATTCCCTGAGTTTAGCATTCAGTTTGTGGCGGGCATCCCCACTAACCTCCTCATCCCAAACAGTGTGTGTTAGATGACTGAAATGGCCATACTTCATCCAAAAATTAAAGATTTTAACGGGCTTATTACGTTAACTGTGATCTGGAAAAATCTTGATACTCAACAGAGAGCGATCAAAAATACCAGGAGCATCAGCTTCCACCTGTGTAATTGGAAATTTGTCCAACCCTCCCTCATTTTGATGTGCTATATCAATCCTGCACATGATCAACTCATTTTCCCTCTCTTATTGCACCAGGTTTAGAAGAAACAGTTGGTGATAACTCTACTATTCCACCCAAACCAAAGTCTGAAACCACCCTTATTATTGATAGTGCAAGTAAAACACCGATCTTTATTCCATTTTTAGTGATAACTTGAATACTTTCTTCTCTGAACTCTAGTCTCAAGGAGACCCATAGTCTCCGCTTTGTTCTGCTTTAACATTTTCTTGACATCAGCTTGCTTCAGAATGTCATTGAAGTCCTTGATATTCCAACTAGCTATCGCTATCATTTGAGCTTAGTGACACTGCCTCTATGTCAGTATCCGCTCTTGCTGCAAAAGAAGAAATGACCTGTATAGCTTACTAAGACAGTTCTGTTTCTTTTGAAAGAGGCTCTGAGGGCACCTCCTCCATATGGTCAGCAGTAGATATAGCATTAAGCTGTTGGTCGTCGATACCATGTCTGGTAAATGCAACCTACTGATGCGCAGAGGGTGGGTACTTTGCACATTTTCCTGATGTACGAGCTTCTCGACTCAGCTTCAGGTCTAATTTCCTTCTTTTGCCAGATTTGTCGAGTTTGGGGCTTTTTATAGCAGTTATTCAACTCTATGGCCAAAAACTTTGCAATCTGAACATTCAGTAGGTAGCCATTCATACTCATTTTTTTGCTCCAAAATATTTTCATTTGGTCCTTTCATATGAACCAACTCCAGTGGTTGATTCTCAACATTCACTTCCACACAAATCCTGGCATAACTTCTCTCCTTCGAGGCATTCATACTATCCACAAGGAAGGGTTTACCAACAGAACTCACAATTCTACTTAGCATCCAAGTTGACCAAAATTGCAAGGGGAGCTATGTTAATTTTATCCAGAGAGGTATGGTAATCAACCCTTCTTTTTCAAGAGACATATGGGGTGTCCAAGGCTTAATGAGAACAGCTTTATTATCAAGAAACCAATGTCCCAAACCTCGCCAATCCCAAAGAGATGGTGAGATGAGACGATATATATGACTGTGTACCAGAAGTACGTCGGTCACGCATTTGTTGTCGGTCTTTACCAACAAAATCTCTAGAGAACGGGAGGACCTCTCGGGCAAGAAAATCACCGCGAGCCCGTCGCCGACAGCATTTATCGAGCAGTAGAAAACTCAAGAAACCTAGAGAGAAGGAAGAGCTTCTCTCTCTTGCACCTCGGTCAAGTAACAAAAGGGGCTTCTATATCTAACTTCTTCTTCTTCAATACTTTCATCGCCTGTTCTCTCTTAGTCTTCAAGCTTCAAAAACCTTCTTATTCTCAATGTACACCTATGACTTTCCCCTCTCCAATGAGCAAAAATTGGGTTCACTCACGCAGGCTTAGTCCAGAGAGAGCTCTCCAAAGTTCCCACTCTCTCTTTCGACTCTCTCCTGACAAAAAAGATAAATGTCATTTATTTTTTCAAGAATCGGCCTTTTCAGTCACCGAGGAAGCTTTCTGAGAAGGCTTGAATTATAAGCCTCAAAGAAGATAGCCCCAGATGAAATTCTGATGAAAGTAAAACATATGGTTCAGATCGTTTTTGATAAAATGGCTCTAAAAGACAGTTTGGGTTCTATTTAAATCTCTCAACTTCTCCTCCTTCATGCTCTTTTCCTTCAAGTTCTAAACCACCAACCACAAACTAAAACCACCAACAATTTGCAATTTAGTAATAATTAATTTCCCAGATCAACCTGACCCGCTAGTGAAATAATCTTGAATACCACTACCACCAGTGACCTACGGTGCAGTGATGGCTAGTGACGACCTGGTGGTCGATCAGGTGTTTTCCGATGGTGAGTTATCATAACGTCCGTCCCGTTCTCTGCATGGTAGTTGTGTTCTGTTTATGGTGGTTATGTTGTTACGCTCATAAGGTGGTTAGTGCTGGTGGTGGTGGCCTGAGTAGCAGTGGTGTGGGATGTTAAAATGAAGAGGACTACATTTTCTGTTGGATATAGAGAGGATTGGGCTTCCTAGAAAGGGAGTTCTATGGTACAACAGTATTCCAAACGGCGTAATTTCAAAAAGAAATTTTAAGTATTCAGTGCATAACCAGCAAATTATATATATGCAACCGTAGATTTGCTTTACCCTTTTTCATCTTCTCAAGTAAATCTAAGACAAGCGGAGGCACATATGGATCACCCACCAGCCATCACAAAGTGAACTCATGACGGGTCGAAATATACCCTTTGATGGCCTGTATAAGGGACTTGACAGGGATCAGATTTTAAATTGCAGGTTTAGATGTTGCATACTAAGAGCTGAAATCACTTCTTTATAAGCTTTATTTGATTTCTGCTAAGCTACAATCACCTTGTGGCATCAAGCTACCACAAGAAATGTCCCAACAAAGTTTCCTCCACTTTAGGCTTGATTTGCCCCCAATCCATAAAGTATTCTCAATTTCAATCATCTTCACTAGCCTAACATTATGCTTTCTTCAACGCTATACTTTCTTCAGAGTGTGCCGACGACGAATTCTCAAATAGCCAAACTTTCCTGCACCTGGGGATGACCCCTCAAAAACAAACGGCAGATAGCCCGTGGCACCTCTATATCTCTGCTGAATCTGGATATACATATGAATAACAGCATTACACAATCATAATCCATACAGATATGAATCAGAATAATCTAAGATTAGGCACATTTAAGAACCCCGAGTGTTGGCATATAATAACAGCACGGACATGAAATTCTGAGTTACCCAGGCAAGCACTTTTAAGTTGTATGGTCAAGACTACAGAACCCTGATGAACTACATGATTTTACCGGACCATAACGACATCATTAGACATGCAGGTTTCAATTGCAACATGTAACCCCCTAACATCTTTTAATTTTTTTCAACTGGACCCGTGAGTTCTCTCCCCGTTGGGAAAAAAAAAAAAGTGGACAGCCGTCTACATGGGGGCAAAAGTCTTTTTACAACAAACACACGCACCCCCCCCCCCCCCCCCCAAAAAAAAAAAAAAAAAAAACCCACCCACCCACTACAAAACTGTCAGGTATCCTCCAACACTGACCTAACACCCCAGCAATCCCCATCCCCATCATCAAACGACAACACAACACAAAACGGTCCCCTCACTAACAGTGCCCACATCCCCCATCAACCTCCACCAGCACGCGCACACCCTGCACACGCGCTCTCAGCCAACCCCACCCACCCACCGCCCCACCCCGGCGCACAACCAATCACCATACCCATAGTCGAACCTCCACTGTCTTCACTCCCATTACCACCACCAGTGCCCCCATCCCCAATCAACGAAAACCAGTGCTGACATACCCTGCACACAAGCACATGCCGTCAAGCACCCCAACCACTCACCTCCTTACCCCCACCACCCAACGTACACCACAGGTCTACCCCAACCCCCCACTTAACCGCCCACCAATCCCCCATCCCCCATAATCGGACCACCACGGTCCCCAACCGCCACATGACCCACCACCAGTGCCCCCGTCCCCCATCGACCACCACCACAGCGCGCGCACCCTGCACACAAACACATTGTTAGCCTCCGCCCCTACCCATTCCCATCACCGGTGCTGAACAATGGCGGAAACCATCACCGGCAAGACCATACCCACATCGAGATCAAGCCATCCTGACATGCCACCAATGAATCCCAAGCCGCCAAAATCTTCATCAAGTGGACCAGTAGTGTTTTGTTTTTTGTGGTGATTATATTTCTGTGCGCACAGATGTTGGAAGGTGATGGCAGGGAAGTGCCAGTGACTTCGTGGTGTTTTGGTGTTTGTTTTTGTCTTTTTGTTGTGGAAAGACATTTATGCCCCTCTATGTGGCCAGCCATCCACTTGCTTTCTAACGGAGAGACAATTTTAGGTCCAATTGCAACAAATTTAAAAACGTTAGGATGTTATGTGTCGCAATTACATAGGGTTTATCTAGGAATATGATGTAAATCTTAGGGGGGTGAAGTGCAATTTACCCTATAAATTAATTTTTCCAACACTGAAGACTGCAAATAGATGATACAAGGTTCTATATATTGTTTATGAGAGTAGAGGTAATTGGTAGAAGGACTACCTACAAATGCATAAAAAAGTAGGACATCATGCGTTTAAGATGTTTATTTTCTTTCCCTCAAGCCTCCGCCACAGAGATTATAGTTGGCATCTTAGATCAGAGAAATTGATCTTAAGAGTGCTAACATACGAGTAAATTACCTGGAGTATTTGTTCAGTGCTCCGCAAGCAATTCCTGCCAATGACACAAACAGTTCCACCTGATCCACCACCAGTAATCTTAGCTCCATATAAAGTACCATCTCCAGGCTTAGACAATTTACTATGCTGCATTTCTTGCACCAACTGGACAAGCCTATCTGTCCCATCCGAACCAAGTCCACAAGCACTGTAACTGTAGTGACACTGGGAGAGAAGATAGTATTTCAGTTGCATCCAATTTTCGAAGGGCATAGTTAACAGTTATTGACTGCCTAATTCTTCCAACAAGTTGCATCCAATTAGGCGAGCAAGTTCAAAATTTTACTTGGTCCTTCGATAACTGTTAAGCATGATATAAACTGGTTACTTAACATGGTAACAGAACAAATGCTTCATATCCAAGGAAGAAGGTTTTTGCAAGACAGTTGTCAGTTTTTTTAACTTTAGGACAATAACACTGAAATTAGGACTTGTCACTCACAATATATGAGTTCTGGGTGCCAATCAACTAAAAAAATATGTAACTACCTGATACATTAATCCTCCAAGAGCGGTAAGCTGGTCATCAGATGTTGCAGATGTTAATAGCGCTTTGAAGGCCTGCACTTCAAACAAGACAGAAACAGAACAGGAATGAGGAACCTATATTCTGTTTAACACACAAATGGAATCTGTGTGTTAAACAGAATCTTATGAAGAAAAAAATAGTTAACTCATTCCAAATTCCTCTCAAGGTTTAACACACAGATCTTATGAAGAAAAATTTTCCACTACAGCTTTAGGATTCACTAGGATCACCTCTAGGCTGTTGGAAACTTTCAAATTTGAACGTTTTATATGAGTCGGTGTCCAGTTGAAAGATATGGTGATATATTACAAGTTGGTCGTTTATCGTCCATGTGTTGACAGTTTGATACTAGTTCTAGAGACGACGACGTGTGGATCATGTGTGCTTACAAGGAACAGGAAAACAGCGCAAAGGACTTATACACCAGAATAAGCGTGGGGAGATATTTATAACCATATGACAAGTAAAATCCTGGGGGCCCTTAAGACAGACCAGTTATCAATGCAGATGCGAAAATTAAAAGAAGGACCTTGTCTACTAAATTATTGATCAGTTGGTCCTTATTTGCTTTTAGGGACAGAATAGCTTTCATTTAATGTATTTTGGATTTTATTAACTGAGAGATTAGTGATTTTGAGTTTACTGCACACTCTTTTTCCAGGGTGAGTAGAGCTTCCAGCTGCATCAGTTTGGTTATTCCAATCAAAGCCTGTACACTTTGTACCAAACCCACTTGTGGTAAGCAACTAGCAGTTGTTGCATAGTAGAAGGAAACTGACCACCATCAAATTCAGCTCCGCCGGAAGTCCTATTGAAATATTTATAGCTGCCAAAACCATACCCTTGCCATCCTGTTCATCTTCCAGACATCATCAGATTCTGATTTTTCTGGAAGGCATATTAAGAGATCCATCGCCTGCCCATCTCCAAAATAATGAAGTCAAATTGTCAAGTTTTAGCACCACTGTTGGCCGTCTCGACGTAGAGAAGTTTGCCTGAAAGATTGCATTCATCCTTGCTGTGGACCTTTTTGTGGCCGCTCCATTGTTAGTAGGGCTTGAAACCCTAGGGCATAGAAGCCGCCGGACCAAAAAAAGTACCTAATTTTGGGGTATCTATGTTACTTGGACCACACCCAGGCTTTAATCATAAGCCAGTTCAGCCCAGTATCTTTTTATCAGATTGCAACACAGTTCTGTCATATTTTATATACCCATGAAATCAGCCCTAGCTTCAACCCAATGTCTTAAGTCTAACCAGCCAACCCCTTCACCAAGAGAAAAGAAAGGGCCAAACCATAGTTTCAACCCAATCTCTAAACCAGCAGAACACATTCCGAGTCTAGATACCCAACTCTGACCGTGTATAATTCTTACGCACAACCAGAATTGTGAGAGGAAAAAAAACCTGGAACATCTTTTTTCAACTAATATTTCACCATAGAATATGAGAGAAGAAAGAACCAAGAGATATTTGATTGCATACTTGCATAACAGGATGTTTAGTGTTCAACTTGGAATGGAGACTACCCCCGGAGAACTTGAAGACTACCTCCAGAGAAACAGATAGATTCGAGCAAACCACCTATCTATGACGAGGAACCAGTTTATGCAGAAGAACCATTAATTTGTAGCCCAAGAGGGCAAGAATCAACTTTTGATAGACATATTACTTGAAGTTGAAGAAGATATAGAACATACAAGGAAGTTGATGATCCAGGCCAGGATGAATTGCAAACTGAAGTTCTCTAAGAGTTGTTGACGAGCAAAGCAGATTTTTGATAATCAGCACATTGACTCGTCATACCTGACTGTTTGAGAGAGCAACAAATAGTTCCCCTTCCCCTGCATCAGTTACAGTATGCCCCGCTCAGCTACTTGGGTCAAACAAAATCCTCCCTTGGGTCTTTTATTACAAACCAACTCTTCAACCACCAATAGTTAAAATTCGGCACCTCGCCAGCTGAAGTAGTCTAGATAGACTTAAAAACGTCTTCACCTTGATCTCTATAACATAATATCTCCTCTCTCTTTATCTCACAGTTGTCGATTAACAAGAACAACATGCGTGGCATTGTGACCTTGGTTGTATACAAATTTATGAGCTTATTTTGAAGTTAGAAATTAGTTCCATGTTCAATTCCAATTTTGATGTTGTGCTAAAGAATGCTAATGATGTGGGGAATATATATAGAATGCCAAGTCTATAAATTTTTCTATGATCTCTTTCACTGTCAATCTATGAAGCACGGGTGCTTCAAACGGAGGGAGTATCGGCGTCAGGTGCGCATCGGACACGGGTGCGCCTCGGGTGCGTGTCAGGTGCGCACCCGTTAATTTCGATTTATTTTTTTATTTACTGAAATTCGGGTGCGGATGGGATACGGTTCGGGTGCGGATCCGACACTTCAAGGGTTGAAACACAATTACTAGAAGATATTTCGGTGGTTGAAACATAAAACTTAAATTTGTGGGGCTGAAAAAATAAAAACAATATTACTTACCAAATTAATATTGTTTGGTAAGATCGCACCAGCCGCAACCTCACTCGACACCGGCGACTTCCTTCGACACCGACAAGCTCCCTCGACACCGGCGACCTCCCGCGCAACCCACCGAACAGCCGTGACCACCCACGACACCACCGAACAGCCGCGACCACCGAAAACCATCGGGGACCTCCGGGGACCACCCGCGAGCACCATACTCACCTCCGGCACCATTGCTTAGAAGGTATGTCTCTGAACTCTCTGTCTTCCTTTGTCTTCAAATTTATTTTTTTTTTCTTTTTTGGTTTCTGCTGGGTCTTGGACCATGTGGATTGTTAAGTGTTTTTGTGTATTATAGTCTCACATCAAATTTTTTTTTCTTTTCTGATTTTGCTGTGACGTGGACCATTGTGAGTTGTTACAGTGGGCTTTTTTTTTTTGTGTGTGTGTGTTAAAGGTTTAGAGGCTTAAATTAAAGACAAATATGTCAACTTCAGATAGTATTGCTACTCCTAGTTCTGGTCTTAGTGGTGATGATGAGACAAAACCATTGTGGAAGTATGTGACTAGGCTTGAAAGGGATGGTAAACGGGGTGGAAATGTGAGATGGCAGTGCAATCTATGTGGCAAGGCTTCTAGTAGCTCTTACACTGGGTTAGGGCTCATTTGTTGAAGATTAAAGGAACGGGAATTGAACCATGTAAAAAAGTGACACCTAATGAGATCAACCAAATGCGGAAATTAGAGGATGTCGTGCTTGAGAAAGTAAAGCAAAGTGCTTCAAGGATTCCGCCTTTTCCACCAAGTAGCTCTTTGGGCGGAACAAGCAATTTTTTCCAAAGCGGTATTCCCCTTAAGAAGCGAAAGGGTGATACAAGTGGAAGTGGAAGTCAAGAAGGAAGCAATTCAATCATGGATTGCTTAATATTGCTAAAAGAGATTGCTTGCACTCCAAGATTGCTAGGATGTATTATTCTGGGGGTTTGCCATTTCACCTAGCTAGGAATCCATACTACGTGAGTTCATATACATTTGCCACCTCTAACTCTTTTGTCGGTTATTTGCCTCCAGGTTACAACTTGTTGAGGACAACTCTTTTACAAAAGGAGAAGGCAAATATTCAAAATTTGTTGCAACCTATTCGAGCCACATGGAAGGAAAAGGGCGTGAGTATTGTGAGTGATGGAGTGACCCGCAAAGAAGGCCGATAATTAATTGCATGGCGGTAACGGAAGGTGGGCCTATGTTTCTTAAGGCGGTGGATTGTTCGAGGGAAGTTAAGGATAAATTTTTCATTGCCGCTTTGTTCAAGAAGGTGATTAATGACATGGGCCCCGAAAACGTTGTCCAAGTAATTACGGACAATGCTCCTAATTGCAAGGCGGCCGGGCAATTGATTGAAGCACAATTTCCTACTATATTTTGGACTCCTTGTGTGGTGCACACATTAAATCTTGCCTTGAAGAACATTTGTGCGGCAAAAGAATGCGGATAACAATCAAATAACTTATATGAATGCTCTTGGATCACGGAAGTTTATAGCGAATTAATGCAAATAAAGAATTTCATCATGAACCATTCCATGAGTTTAGCCATCTTTAACAAGTATTCTACTATGAAATTGCTTTCGATGGCCGATACAAGGTTTGCTAGTGTTATTGTGATGCTTAGGAGATTCAAGCTCTTGAAACAAAGTCTCCAAACCATGGTGATTAGCGAGGATTGGTCGTCACATCGGGAGGATGATGTTGGAAGGGCAAGATTTGTGAGGGATATGGTTCTTGACGAGGTTTGGTGGGATAAGATCAACTACATAATTGCTTTTACTTCTCCTATCTATGACATGCTTCGACAATGTGATACGGATACTCCTTGTCTTCACTTGGTTTATGATTTGTGGGATATTATGATTGAAAAGGTGAAATGTACAATATATAGAGAGGAGGGGAAGAGGAAGGATAAGTGGTCTAGCTTCTATGACGTGGTTCATACCATTCTTGTCGATCGTTGGAACAAGAACAACACTCCACTTCATTGTATGGCACATTCTTTGAATCCGAGGTAACTTTCACGCTATTATAAGCAAATTTTAAATCTGAATTTTTTAGTAGTAAAGCGTGAATCTGAATTTTTTTTAATTTATTTGTTTAACGAGTTTATGAAGGTACTATAGTGATGAAGGGCTTAGTGAGGATCCCACTCGTGTTCCTCCTCACAAGGATTCCGAGATTTATCTTTAAAGGCAAAAATGCGTCAAGAGGTTCTTTCCAAATCCGACGGATCGTTCAAAGGTCAATACTGAGTTTGCCTAATTTTCTTCTAGGAGCGAACAATTCAGTGATATCGATTCCATCAGTGACCAGGCTATTATGAGTCCTCATAATTGGTGGTCGTGCCACGGTCCCCATGCACCTATGCTCCAAACTCTAGCTTTGAAACTACTTCAACAACCCGCTTCGTCGTCTTGTGTTTAGAAGAATTGGAGTACTTAATCCTTGGTGCATTCCTTGAGAAGGAACAAGTTGACCCCACAACGTGCGGAAGACTTGGTTTTCATTCATAGCAATCTTCGTCTTCTCTCAAGAAGATCTCCACAATATGCACGAGGACCTACAAAAATGTGGGATGTTGGAGATCAATTTGGTACAGTGGATGATGTTGGTGTACTTGCGGTTGCGGAGCTATCACTTGATGAGCCGGAGTTGGAGGCCATACTTTTTACGGATGACGGTGATGGAGAGAGAGATGAAGATGAAGATGTTGTGGCCATGTAACCCAAATGGAGTACTTTGTTTGTTTGATAGTTTGAACTCTGATGCTATGTTGCTACTTTTGTTATGAATATGATGTATTTGGTGGTGGTTATTATGTATTTGATGGTATTATACTACCGTTGAATGGTTAAATTAAATTCCATCATGTCTTTTTATTCGCTATCTTAAGATACTACTTGTTTAGAAATTAAATGCTAGGTGTACATAGTGTATGTGTGTGTGTATATATATATAATATTTGCCGTATCCCCGCCGCACCCGTATCCTAAAATTTTCAAAAATACCGCATCCGCATATTCGCACCCGTGTCGTACCCGCACCGTACCCGTGCTTCTTAGCTGTCAATCTATATGCTTGTCAAAAGAAAATGCCAACACAAGAGTTGGTGTCACACTCTTCCTTACGCAACAAGTTGTGCATTACAATGGAAAGGAAAACAAATATGGAGAAAAGATAATGACAAAATGAAGCTTTTACTTAGAAAAAGAAAAATAACACTTTTAATTTGGAAAATAGGAATGACTACCCACCACACTACCAAACTACTCCTAAATAATGCTTAACCCACATCTACTTTTTGATTATTGGAATGTAAGATGTTAAAATGTGTAGCAAACCAATTCAATTTATTAATCAAGCAAAACAACCTTTAATGAAAAGAACTTAATTTGTACTGCACATGCATCCTGTGGGGATGACAGGTAGTCATATGTAAAACAAAAGCAAGGAAGAAAACAGAAAAATGCTGTTGCTTGTTCTATCCACTTTCTTTCAAGAGAAACGAAAATATCCAATAAAGTTTTCATGTGAGAGCAAACCGGAGTACAGGTTTATGTTGTACAATATCTTAAAGTTTGAGCAGTAAAAATCTCAAAAGAGTGCCAGAAGACCAACAACCCCACAAAATAAATTATTTTATAAAATCGTATACTTTTTGAATAATTGGAATTTAAGATGTTAAAACGGGTACAACATCACTTTCATTCTCTAATCAAGCAAAACATTTTGTTTTTCTGAGCAACCCTTTTATTGCCACTTTGAAGTGTATTCTGCTAACTTCAAGACATTTAACGACAAAAACTTAATTTGTGCTGCACATACATCCTGTGTGGATGTCAGCCAACTAGCCAAGCAAGGAAGAAAACAGAAGAATGCTGTTGTTTGTACTATCTGCTTTCTTTTAAGATAAACGAAAATATCAAATAAAGGAGTGCCAGAACTTGAGCTGTAAAAATCTGAAAGGAGTGCCAGAAGACTCGACAACCCCACATAATAAATTATTTTGTAGATTGTATATTTACTTTTTGAATAATTGGAATTTAAGATGTTAAAATGTGAAGCAAACCAGTGAAACCACTTCCATTTTTTAATCAAGCAAAACAAATTTTTTTTTCCGAGCAACCTTTCTTATTGACACTTCCAAGCGTATACTGTTAACTTTAAGACCTTTAACGACAAAACTTAATTTGTGCTGCACACACGTCCTGTGTGGGTGACAGCTAGTCATGTACAAAACAAAAGCAAGGAAGAAAACAGAACAATGTTGTCTGTTCTAGCTGCTTTCTGTTAAGATAAACGAAAATATCCAATAATGTTTAAGTGAAAGAAATAAACAGGAGAACAAGTTTAGGTGTACATTGAATTAAACCTTGAGATTAAAAAATCTCAAGTCCAGATGAATTAAACTAGTTTGTAAATCTTATAGCTTGTTTTTTGAATTATTGGAATTTAAGATGTTAAAAAGTGCAGCAAACCTCCTTCATTTTTTAACCAAGGGAGAAAAAAATTTGTTTTGGAGCAAGCTTTTTAGTGACACTTTAAAGTGTATTCTGTTAACTTTAGAACCTTAACGACAAAAACCTAATTTGTACTGCACATGCTTTGTGTGTGGATGACAGTTAGTTGTTCATAAAAGATAAGCATGGAGGAAAACCAAATATTGTTGTTGTTTGTTCTATCTATCTGCCTTTTTCTAAGAGAAATGGAAACATCCAACAAAATTTACAGGAATGAAAAAAACAGGAGTAGGTTTAGGTTGTACGTTATCTTAAAAGCTTGAGCTGTAAAACTCTCAAAGGAGCGCCAGATGACTCAAACCCCCCCCCCCCCCCCCCCTTCCTCTTCCAGCGATGAAAAAAAAGAAAATCAACAAATCAAAGCATAAAGGAAAAGCAGAACAGAGGAGTACTTAAAATTATTGTAAACAGTCGGCTATCAAGTGACAGCGACTTTCAAATAGGAGAACTAACCTTGACACGGAAATTCTCATAGATAGGATGCCTAGCAGCTGCTTTTACTCCATAATTACGCCTGCTATCAATTACTGTGACCGGATCATTGTGATTAGCATATTTCTCCAGAAATGTCTCGCCAAGCATAGACTCCGGAAGTATCTTAGCGTAAAGAGCTTCATATCTACGACAAATAAGATATTGTTTTGATTAAACTAAGTTTCAACGCTAGGCATTAATATATTTCAGTTCATTAAAGACCGCGCTCAATCAGGCTAAGTTTACAAACATCAGTATGTCTGGGATGTACCACCAAGCTTTTTAGCTCAGTTGATATTAACTACTGCTGATTGGCCTATTCTCTACCAGCTTAAGCTACGACCAACTGGTAATTTATGAAGGTATCAAAGCTCTATTTTGGCATGATTGCTTACCACCCTATCAAGAATGCAGCGGAAACAACAAAGTGTGCTAGTGGCAACCACATTGCACAGAGGTCGAACACAAAAGACCATAGCAATAAGAAGAAACAAAATGGTAGCAATATCTCAAACATGTAGAGTTGCCTGTGCACCCAATATACATCTCACTGGAGCAGCTAAAATGGAGAGAAACTCTTCATGTTCTAGAAGAAAACTTGCAACAATAATGCCAATTAGCCTAGGGTTTCGAAGAAATAACTAGCTATCGACTTCTATACATTTTGCCCTTTCAAGCACTCTATTATGTACACTCCCGAGTGCGCCTATGGTTTGTCAATACACGTACAGTCCAAAGGTCACACGTGTCAGATAGTGTTAAAGTATCATGGACATTGTTGGGCTCATTCTCAGCCTAAGCTTTGAGAGTGGTGGTAACTGATTGGAAGTTTCCACCGAGGTTGTCTATGCAACTGGTAAGAAGTTGCACAGACAACAGGCAACAGGCATAAGATCAAAAGCTGAAACATGAGACTTTGTAAGAACTTCACAGAAGTGTCTTATCAACCTTAAAGATGCTAGTATTCTTCAAAATATATCTGCAGAGAATGCCGTTTACCTGTGAGGTGACAGGTTGCATAAGTAATCTAATGATGCTTCAGCTTCAACCAGTTCAATGCTGCTGTCATCCAACTCATCAGTGGTCATCCCATTATTGCTTGACGGTGTAGGGGACAACATTGCAGATGCAGCCAACTTGATCATCTTTTGACCCATGAAGGCTCCTACCCTCACGGATCCATAATCTGCCCCTCCAATACTGCAAAATGACCAGCACATATTAGAGTCCAAGGGGAAAAACATGAAGGGGGCACAATTTTCGTTCTCTTTTATTTCTTTCTCCTTCTTCCTAGGATGTCGGGGTTCTGGCAGAGGGAGGGAAGGGAGGGTGGGGGAGTAATATACACCATTATAAGGAATCAAACTTTAGTATACGGCACACGGCACCAGGAGTAATCAAGTGAGCAGAACAAAGAATTAGTAAAAGAGCAGAGTAACTGACATTATGCTTCATAGCTAAACTGCTTGTCACAGAAGATGGATAGTGATTGGACACTAAAGCTTCATGGCTACGCTGCTTGTCAAAGAAGATGGATAGGCATTGGCAGATAAATACCAGTAAAAGACCTTGAAATATCAACATGTATAGAAATACTGCTTAAAATAGAAGAATCCAGAACCCAGGCTTTTAGTATTAAGATCACTGAGTATGAATTGATTCAAATGAATTTCCGTGCTGATATATATATAGAATTGCTTCTATACGATGAGGTAGGAGCATTACATCACGGTGTACTCGGTTTTCCATCAGTGTTCCTTAGTAATAATGCAGAAAAATAACCACAAGAATTAGTTTGCAGTAAAATTTGAGGAGGAGCAGTACCTATGCCGTAATCCTGAATCGATTCCCCAAAATCTTATATGACCTGGAATATCTACAAGTCCTAATACCTCAGCAGGCTGCAGGACGTACAGTTTTAAGTTTGTAACTGAACTTGAAATTATTCTGCTAGTACTTCACTCAAAAATATGTCACATGCACTAACAGAAATTTTCTGCAAGATTGTCACATACCTGGCAAACCATTGCAAGAAGCTTGTTGGCTTCACCACATGCTGAAGTCATCTGGTCCATCACACCACACGGAGCTCCAACGACATGATTCTCTACCTATTTAATGGGTTTTAGAGATTTTACAAATGAGAAGTAAGAAATCGTACGGACGGCACTCTAAACTGCTACTGCTTCTTTGATTCTTCACATTTGGCTCCAAAAATTTTGTCAGCCATTTTTTAATGGCTTTTTGTTGCAGCTGTCACTAGACATATTAGTCTGGCAAAATATCAAGTAATTTTCACCTAAAAGCGGCCACTCTCTCTCCATCCTTTCTTCACGTGAAGCGCCTTAACATGTATATTTTTTTTAGTCTACCATTCCTTGTACACGTCTAAATCAAGGCTGCACTCAGAGCTGCTTCTAAGTGTAAAAAGTCCCCTTGAGAAGGGCAAACCTCGTCGAAATACTTTCCCAAGGAAAGAAAGTACTGACCCTGTATATAAACAAAAGTGTTCTCGCCATTCCGAAATACCAAATCCTTCGTTCCTCTTCTAATATGATAACATAGCTCCTCCCCAAAAGGCAACTGCGGGAGTCACTAAAACAAGGAACTCTTATTGTACTGCTTTCCTTGACTAACTTTGACTGTTCAAATTGACGTAATGAGTTGCATGTTTATATAGGAGCTGTTCACCTTGGCATGAACAAAAGCAGGTTAATATTGTTAAGTTTTCAAATTAAACTCAAATCATTACATGCTAATAGAGTAATCAGACATTTCATTTATTTAAGTGTATAGAATGCAAATGCAGAATGCCCGCTAGTCAATTTCAATCCATAAGCTACAGCTTCTCCTGCTCTCTCCTTTTCACCCTTTTGTTATAAAATTTTGTTTTGAGTTTTCCGCAACCGGAGCAGATGAAGGGCTCATGGTTCAAAGGCACAGTAGAGGCCAATATTCCGGTGCAGACTAGGCACCGTAATCAGCGCTATCAGTTGCATGCAATGCGCAAGTTAAACTAATTAGAGGCTCCAAAAATTTTAGGTAAAATCACAGAAAGTTGCTAAATAATGAGGATAGCAAGGCTAATAAATTGGTGAAATAGTACTACCAATCTTGTTAAGTTCATTACAGAGACATCTGGTAAGTTTGTATACTGTAGGTACTGCACACTATAAGTAATAATGTTTTCTAGATTAGGAAAGTACAATATAATATTAGACACATTAACTTATTTTTGTGCATATGAGTATTAATATTTTTTTTTGTGGGGTGGGGGGGGGGGGGGGGGATTGACCCTATTTAATTGTTAGTTCGTGCATATTAGTACATATTTACGAGGGTTATGTGATCGGTACTACGGTTTTGATTAATAGTAAGAGTGCAAATTAATTGAGACCTGATACGATCAAGGAAGTATCAACTAAGGTCTGAGAGTAGGTAACAATCAAAAGGAGTATTTCATAGTTGGAACAACTGCAGTTAAGACACCTATTAAGTAAGGCAGGCTGGAACTCTTAAATGAGAGAAGAGAACTCGTCCAGATCTCCAGGTAAGTTCTTCCTACTTCTTTCCTTCTTTTCCTCCTCCTTTTTCTTCAGATTCAGAATCCTTGTAAGAGTGACGTACACCAATATTGGCTGTTATTTTGGACTTATCACGTCACCCATAGGATATATTAACGATATCTTACTGAAACCTGCAATATCATTTCACAAGACTCAGGTATCGCTTTTGGATTGGTGGCTGCCGAAACGTACCGATTCATGAGTTATTGCCTGTTACGACCGATACTTTGAACCATTGGTGATTAGGGGTGGGAATTTTTTTTTTCCCCCGTGTGGGAGGGAGCTTTCAAATGATTATAGTGTGCGGCCAGCAACCATTTCACTATGTAATATCTAACCTTGTAGCTGATACCTCGGTCCTTCCGTCCAAAATTATTTGTCATTTGGCAGACAAAGTGGAAGATGCTTACCTGGTACCAACTACTGAATAGAAGTTATTTATTTACCTCTCAAAAGAAAAACAAGGGACACCATAAGTTCTTAGATTCAGAGAATCAAAATTGAGAAAGTTTAAGATGTTTTTTCTTCACCATATCTCATTGTGAAGGTTCTACACAAACAATCTGTCCTCTAAGTATCTATTTTTCTAAGTTCAAGGCAACAAAACATAATGCCACCTTTCAGACAAATAGCTGTTGGTAAAGAACAATAATTTCTTACCTCTGTGCTTTACTTGGTTGTTAATTATAGAACACTATAAACGCCTCTAAGAAACGAAATGTCTTTCTACAAATACATCGGTGAAAGGACAAGCACTATATCTGGTAGTATGGACAAGCAGAGAGTACACTTAAATTGCTATGTGAAATATCACACCTTTTGGCAGAGCAACGCAAGCTCCCTTGGGCTGATATTCAATCCTGTAAACCATGAAGGCAGACCTCAATACTTCGCTCCAGTAAAGAAAGAATTTTAGCTTCTGATGGGAAGAAAAATGCTTACTCAGACATCCTCGTTTTTCCTCTATTTTGATATTTAAATTTACTTCATCTGTTTTAAAGGATAACTAGGTGAAAGTGGTAGTCTCATCATTACACAGCAGAAAAAATATCCTGCAAATAAACAACCCTATTTCCAGCATTGCCAGCACTCAAGCTTACTGAACAGCTCATGTTATAAGTTGCAATTCATTGCAACATATATCATATTGAAAGTTGTACTCTATCAATTCATTACTGAACAGCTCATGTTACTGAATTGCAATTCAGTGTTATTAAAAACGCGCCTAGGCGCAAGGCGCAGCTAGGCGCACAAAGCGCGCCTCGCCTAGGCCTAGGCGCAGCGCCTTCAATAAGGCGCACGCCTTGTGCGCCCAGGCGCTCAGGCGCTAGGCGCATAGCGGGGCGGGAGGCACAAAGCTAGGCGCACGATGTGTAACCGTTCGATTTGGCTTCTTGTCTTCACGTGGACCGTTGATTTCTCTTTTAGTATTTTACCCTTTTTGTCTTTAACAAGTCAAAACACTTTTTTTAAGACTAAAATATAAAACCTAACTAATTTGTTAGCGATAAAACACTTTTTATCGCTAATTGCTCACCAACTACGTTAACCTTTCTGTGAAAGCTGTTGAAGACCTACACATGGCTAAATTAGGAGACCTAACTGATTTGTTAGCTTCACTTTATATTGTTCATAAGGCCAAAGCTCAATCTTGAGAAAAGATTTGAATTTTTAGTCCCTATATTATGCCCATTCCCATCGAGATTGATCTAATTTTTAAAAGCAGAATTTATTTTTATTGTTGGAAGCTTGTTAAATTAGAATGTTGGTATTTGAAACTTTCTCTAATGTATAGAAGTTTGTTAATTGTCATGTTCTAAATTTTTCTTACTTAATTTTTTTTATTTAATACACTTTTATTTATTTATTTTTATATATTTTAATATTGCGCCTTGCTTCGAAAAGGCGCGCGCCTGCGCCTTGCGCCTAGGCTCCAGGGACCTTTTGCGCCTTAGGTGCGCCTACGCCTTTAATAACTATGCTCTATCCTAAGAAAGCATGCACGATGCAGTAAGTCAGATGTGAAAAGTGTCGGCAGAATCCAGCTCACCAAGAGCGGCAGCCATGGCAGACATGCTAGCAACCTCCACCGAGGCAGAAGAAGATACACCTTTGCCTTCTGGGACAGCAGAGGAAACCTGAAAGGTGAAAAAACAATAACCTTGGTAACAATAGAGAAATTCTAACTTTTGTGCCCTCAGGGCACAGGTTAAGCGTGATTAACAGAGTTTAACTCGCTACAATGCAAACTGAATTGTTCTGAGATCGCAAGTAACATTCACTTCTGAACATACTAAGTGACTTTGATTATCCCATCCATGATTCCTTGTGACTGAGTTTAGCATATACTCTTTCAGCATAAAGAGAGAAGAAAAGATAAGGAAGATGCATAAATTCAATGCCACTAAAATACCCAGCACGATAATCTAAAAAAAGCGGTGACTTGTACCAGCATGCTGATGCTATTTTCAAAGCGTACACCAAGTTCTTTCATCAACACCAGAATTGTCCCTGCAACATATGCAGCCCATCTAAAGCAAAAACCACATTAGTATGGCTACAGAGTTTTCCATATGAGACATAACACCACAGAAGAGAGACAAACTTTTGAGATGGATCTCGGGCAAAGTAGATCTTAGCCTTTTCATAAGATATTGGCTGCCCACCATCAAGAAAATCTGATAAATCCATGTCAAAGGTAGGGCCACGATTGCTTAACTCTGACCCATATGATACCTATTATGCCAATGCGTAGAAAATATATTAAAGAGAAGCTATAAACCAATGAATGCACACATTTCTGTAGAGTTGTATATAAAGCATCCTTGTGCTTGATAGAGAGGGACTCCAATTACATACGATTTGCAGCACAGGTGTTGATTCTTGGCCTTTGTCATGCTGTCGAGCTTGGGCATGCTTCCAAAGCCTCTGTTTGCTTGGATGTAGAGTTTGCACAGCAACATGGCAAGCTTCTCTAATAGGCATCTGTAATATTTCACAGAAAAAAGGCTAAGGTCACTGATTGATAAATTCAGAGCATTGATGCAACTCGACTACTACTAAAAATCCAAAAGTAAATATGCAAACTAAATTACTTTGTGCACATGTTCAATACTATGGCTTAAAGAACTTACTATCAAAAGGAATATAATGCATGAGAAAGCAACAACAAGACATCCACAAAACGTTGAAGATGCTCGCAGTTAATTTAAACTGTCAGGACTAAACAATCTCAAAACAGAAGAAAGTACAAAAAAAATAAAAACTATATAATTCCTTATAGGAGGGAAACACTATCAATAAACCAGAATGTAATCAACAGAATTGACATTGAAGACAATCAGGAAATACACAGGGAACACATGATGATAAATATTTAGACTGGTTCTTCTGATCATACTCAAACTTCCGTATCCCCTAGTTTTCTGAAAAGATGGGACGATTGATACAAGGAACCCATCACACTACAAGTTTTTTGCATGCGCTCAAGGGTAATCAATATATATGTATGAATCTCTTAAATTCTGATGACTCCTTCACCAAAAATAATATGGCTTGATTGTAGCGCTTGCAGAAAGTGTAGCATTAAAGACATTCTAACAATCAGATGTTACAACATGCCCAGAATGAAATTTTGACCTAACACCATATTTATAATCAAAATCATAAGAGCACTCCTATCAGTTTAAGTATAAAACAATAGCGCTGAAAGGTATCCGTGACATCACACTGACCAACAAACCAGTATAATCTGATGCACGTAAAATCATCCAGAAGAAATCTTAAAAACAACTAAAAAAAAAACAAGTAGGAATAAGCAGTGAACGTGTTACCAAACTTTCTCATGTTGAACAATGCATGCCAACAATATTCGGAGCCATTGAAAGAAGTAGAAGATACGGCATGGTAAAAGTTAGCTTGAAAGCACAACTTGGACCTAGCAAAAGGAAAACTGTTGACCTGTAAGACGAGGCTCCCAGAGTAGTCTGCAATTCCTCCCACTACATCCAACCTTCCGGGTGCTCTTGCCACGATGATGTCTTCCTATAAAAATTGAGATTGTCATGTTTCATGCAGCTATTCTTAAACTTTCCCTGTAGTTGTAAGCATAATGCACTACTCAGTTACGTATTACAACATAGAGATGGGCGCAACAAAATACGAGACAAAGAAAAGTAAAGGAGTTTCTTGAGGGGAGTGGCTTTATGCACTCCACTATGACGTTTTCGTTTTCTCTCTCCTCTTTTGTTTATCCCCGATACAGCCCCTCTATTATCACTCCTATCCCTCTCTTACCCCCTCGGGAATCTCGATTCTTGTCTCAGGCTGTTATGGAGAAATGGTAAGAAAGAAACTGGATGAGCATGGGAAACGCCATCGATAGCCTCCAAGAAGCAACCTAATTCTTGTCCTTATCAAGGAATTCTTCATCAACCGATTGCTTAATTGGGGATGGTGGAGTAATATAAAAATAGGTGAGAGAGGAGGTGGGGGATGGGCTGGCAATGTCGGTGTTTGTGGTTCGTTTTAGTTCTTCCAGGTTAAGGTGGGGATGGGTTTTAATTGCAGATCTAAGCTCTGGACCTTTTGCTTTGATCAGGGCTTTTAGGGCCTTAGAGTGGGTTATAGACATGAGTTTAGTGAAGGTAGTGATGATGGCCTTGCTTTGGGCGTAGGCAGTTAGGTGGGTTAGCAGAAGTTGTTTCAAAATTATTCCAAAGATCCAACCTTTCCACCCGGCAAGCGTTCGCCTCGTTATGTCAGCAATTCATGTTATTTGGCGCTCTTTGACAGCAGCACTGATGGCAGAATGATTTTGCAGAAAAGGAATAGAGGGGAGAGTGAGAAGGGAATAGTGAACACACACATATATACATATACACATACATGTATTTATATACATATCTTTGTGGGGGGGGTGTGTGCATGTTTGTGTGGAGAAAGAGAGGCAGGAACGGTAGTCTCGGAAAGGAGAGAAAATAAAGAGATGGAGTGCAGGATTTGGACAAAGGAGACGAATGGAACTCCCCTGTGAAGCGTGGGTGCGCAGACTGGATGAAGCACCAGCATCGGGTTCGCGTAGGGTGCGGGTCTGTGTCTGGTGCTTAGGCAGGAAACTCCTAATATGGTGTTTCTCTCGGAATTTTTGCGATCCCAAGTTAGGAGCTCCATGGGATCTCGTCCCAAGCTAAGATGGGAACTCGATCCCGCTAGCTGGATAGAGATGCATGGAACAAGTGAGAGAATACATGAAAATCAAGCTCTTTTCAACTCAATTCTTTGTTTCTCTCTTCTTTCAAGTCCTTAAAGCCTCCTTGTCTGTTGTTGCTGTCTATGTAAACTATACTAAACAAATGATAATACTCTTTACGCATTTATTATTCAAGCCGCTCCCAACCTTAGATTCTTCTTGGTGCTTACGCTTCCCCGCCCCCTTTCCCGCCCCCGCCCCCGCCTCCGCTTTGTGCAACTAAGGTCTGGTGCGGGTCCAGGAATTTTGATTTATTTGTTTAATTTTCTAAATACCAGGTGCGCATTGCATACGGCTAGGATACGCCGTGGGTGCGTACAGGATACTTAAGGGGTGAAAACAACATTTTCAAGAATTTTCAGGGGTCAAAACATAAATAGGATACTTAAGGATGAAAACAGAATATTCGGGGGTCAAAGCATAAAACGTAAACTTAACCTAAGATGGGACGGATCTTCTTAGTCTAAGGCTTGAAATCTTGAAGAGAAGGGGGGGAGAGAGAGAGAGCGGCGGCAAAGCAACGAGTCACGAATAAAACCACCAGCGACATGCGATGTCCAACATCCAGCGCCGAGCAACAAAGACTGGCCGCCACCACCTGCAGCAGTTTCAGAAGACTTACCTTTTGGATGAACGTCAGCAGCGACGGCTAAGGCTCCGGATGGAAAGAGGGAGAAGCCAGGAGGAGTAGGAGGCAAAAGGAGGAAGAGGCGGTCTCTTCTTCTGGCAGTTAGGTCCAACGCTTTGACCGACACGAATACTTTGTCCTGATATATCGACGATGGTCACTGCTAAACGTTTAGTAGTTGCGTGCACTTGTTAAACCTTCAAATTTGATTCCTTTTTAATCACTACTTCATACACGTAAAGAATAATAATAAGAATAAATTACCACTACAGCTACTTCATAAATACATGATGTATTTATAAAAAATTTAAATCTTATCTAATTTGTCAGTTGAAAACAAGATAATTGTTAAACTGAAAAGTTGTTTTCTTATTTATGAAAACACTAAGGAATATAAATTTGGACGTATCCTAGCCACACCCATATATCCTATCATTTTCCAAAACACTGTATCCGCACGCGCACCCGAGTCCGTGCTTCTTTAGCCCTCCCCTTTTTACAAAAATGGGCCTTCTTATTATCATGCACTTCTCTTCATACTAGAACATCTGGAAGGCAACCTAAGAAAGAAAAACAAGAAGAAAACAGGAAAGTCCTTCTTGATACATGCTTCGACAGCACAAAATAAAGACGAATGTGCTGCCACATGCAGAACATAGGTGAGAAAATAAATGAAACAGCAAACAGAAATATAGAAAGTAAAGAAAACCAAAAAGCAAAAAGGCAGACACAAATAAGAGATCCTGCTTGAGTTCATTATAAAAGCATACAACTCTATTAAAGAAAACCCAATATCTTGATTCCCAAAAAGGAAAAACGGAAATAGCACAATGGGCATGAAGGAAGATGTATAAGACCTCCCAATTGAAGAGGTTGGCAGCAGCCATGCGCTCCCTTATCTGGCGCTTTTCAGTATGCTTTGCAGAATCACATTCAGCATCCAGTTCTGACAAGCTATTCAAGAAACTCATTGTATCTGAGAGGCCCAAGAGATCACCATGCAGAATCTCAAAGTCCTCAGCGTAGCTAGAAGAAGTTCGAAGATGTTAGGAAAAAGAAACCTTTCAGAATCTATATCGCTAATATATAGTAAGCAGCAAGGTGAAAACAAAAGTACTCACGTTTTCGCAGGGAAGCTAGTCTCATTCATTTCAGCAGCTGGTGATCCGGTGCGAAGACCAAGTTCATTTTCAGCATTTGCGTACCAATCAGGAATGGAAATGTCTCTTCCTGGGACCCTTTGTAACTGATACCCAAGAACTATAGCATCGCGCAATCTCCTTGCCCCGCTAAGCTAAATTCAAGGAGAAAAGTAAAACAGAAACCATTCAGAAAATCCAGTCAAAAATTGAATTCCAAACTTAGTCACTCACATGGTTATAACTATTTACTCTACAATAATAATGTCTAAACTGATATATTTACCAATACCCTCTTATTTAATGTTGACGAGGTTATCCCGCATGAGATTATTTTAACTACTTATCCACTATTCGCAGATGACTTTCCTAACACCACACTACCATCTTCTGTTCTAAGAGAACCAAACAGGAAACAAGAATGAGATCCTACCTATGAAAACTTCTGGAAAGCGCGATAAGTCCCAGCAATAAAGCTAACCATATCCACAACTAACCCAGACCAACTAGCATCATAAAGTAATTAATGTACCTTATCCGATTCATAGTTCTTCCCAATAGCCGTATTCTGCAGAATACGAGCTGCAACCTGAAATATTTACAAAACATCAGCAATTATTAGACCTAATGGCACCTGCAGAGGAAGAGAAAGGCCCTGCCTAAATTTCATGATTATATATGTTGAAGGATATAAGTTGGCAATGGCTGAAAAGTCCAAAAGGGTTCATCAGTCATAGCTGACTTGTCCACCATTGGACATATACATGCCGTCAAACCTCCTCCAATTGGGGGAATAACATGTTAATCATAGTAAAGTGTATTAAAGGTCGCTCTAATAACTTCGTCTGAGACAATGGTGTTGCATCCAAAGCGACATTTTGAAAAAGGTATAGAGAGGCAAACAATGCTCATATCGACTTCCAAGGTTCAAGTCTTAATTTCCAGAAGCTTGACCTAGGGCCAAATCTCTCTGAGATGAACACCATACACGCAAAAACCTCATGTGTCAGATGCCTGCGTAAAGTGTCCAGTTATTTTTTACTAATTATTTTTGATAGACACGTTATGGACACCCTGGAAAGAGGCCAAGAGACACGGAAATCACAATGAACTTTCTTATTTCACAGGTTATTCTGAAAAAGATAGTATTTCTTCTTCTTCCCCCTTCTTTCTACTATTACTTTTTTATCCTGCTTCTTCGTTCTTCTTTCTTGTCATCCTTTCTCAATGGGATTTGACTGCTGCTTCTCCTTTCTTACATTTTCTTTCAGCAATTACAAAGCATATGTTTTTATTGCTACTTTTAACACACATATGTAGTATGTCACATTTTCGCATCATCCCGCGATGTCAAAATTTTGATTTTTTGAAATTGCCCTTCCGGTGTCCGTGTTACACTAATTGCATAGGACCTTTATTAATATGAGAGCTCAAACAAAGTACAGAAGCAGAAGAAAAGACACAACTCATCCGATTGACATGTCATTTCACAATTGTCATGTGACATTTATTTTAATTACAATCCTGTAGTTCATTTTCAAACCTTGAACTCAAATGAAATAGGACGAAGATTACGATATGAGCCGCCTTCTCATGGAAAAGATGAAGCCAAATGGTTACCAAAGAAGCAAGGTACTCTGTTACATGGACTCGGTACGAGTGCCCCAAGTCGGATACATGTCCCAAGTGTGGATTCGTCTATTTTTCAAAACCCAAAACACGGGGACATGGCTAGATATTTCTGTGCATTCTTGTTTTTTAGTTATTCCTTAGTTTACGTGGTGATTTACTAACGCATAACGTTTTAATTTATAACTGAGATCATCTCAAAGCATTAACGAACTAAAAGCAATGCTATAATACTGTGTTCTTAGTGGCATATCGTACAGGATGTGTCAGACACATGTCCCATATCCATGTCTAAGTGTCGAGTGTCCGACACGGCTACTTCACACATTTTGAAGAGTCCATGTAACATAGCAAGGTATAAAGAACAATAGTACTATTTTTTCGAACCCAGATTTGGACTCTTCTGGATGCCTAGGCTTCCCGCTCCAGACACCCGCCCAATTCATTAAACTAAGTTCAACATATCTATGCTAGTTATTGCACGCTCCCATAAAAGAAGCAACAAATAAAAAAAATAAATTATACACGTTCTAACCTATTTTGCTAGATCAGATGGAGACCGTTCATTTTTGTCCATTTGCAAAGAAACAAAGTAACGAGCACAATACAAGATGGTTTGTAATTTATGCCACTGATATGTACTTCTCAATGAAAGGAAAGAATCTTCCTGCTTATGAATGGGAGATGTGAAATTGTTGGTAGGTTATATCCTAATAGGGGCTTGAGCAGGAGGATATACAGTTAAACTACTGCACTTGAGCTAATGCTACACCCAATTCTTAATTACATGATTCCACACATACATGATGTGACCTAGTTGTCGAACGCAAAAGCTACGGGTAAGGGAGCAATCCTGGTCAGGGATGATGGCGTAGCTCAACCCTACAACGTATACGTCTTTGTGGTAACACAACCCATGAATAAAGTCCACAAAAGACAGACAAGCCATTTTCAGCTTTCTTGAAGATGTCACTGAAGCATTAGCTAAGATTGAGGGACTCCTACCGTCTTTGCTGATCGATACTGCACAGAGGGAAATATTTGTGATAGTTTGCATCTTAAAAATGGCAGTTCAGTTAAGGTTCTTGGCATACTAATTGTTAGGTAAATGTTTATACTGTTTTACACAGAGAGAAAGAGAGAGATATCTATTAGGGGTTTGGTTATATG